>VZTG01005337.1:28916-242339 GCA_013397845.1 Melanocharis versteri
GGGACGCGCGGGGAGCGGGCGCGCCCGGCGGCTCCCGACGGCGCCTTTGTCTCCCCGTCCGGCACTGCGGGGCCGGCAGCGCTCCATCCCCGGGGCCGAGGACAGCCCGGGCCGCCTCCCGTGCCCGGCGTTTTTTTTTCTGTTTGTTTTTAAATCCTTTTTTCCTGTATGCCCAAAGACACCTAGGATTTTTTTTTTTTTTTTTTTATCCCTAGTGTTATTTCCTCCACGTTTAAGTGTCGGCATTGATCGCAATAATCAAGATGGATAAGAAATCATTTGAAACCGTGCTGGATGAAATTAGGAAGGTAAATTCTCGTTTTGTGTGTTAGTGTAATCATTTGGTGACGGACTGTGGGACAGGGAGTAATGGCAACAAATTGAAGCATTTAGATGAGGTATTAACAAGAAATTCTTTGCTGTGAAGGTGGTGAGGCAGTGGAACAGGTTGCCCGGGGAGGTTGTGGATGCCCCAATCCTGGCAGTGTTCAAGGCCAGGTTAGATAAGGCCTTGGGCAACCTGGTCTAGTGGGAGGTGTCCCTGCCCGTGGCAGGGGTGGTTGGAACTGGGTGATCTTGAGCCTTCATTTGAAGTAAGCACTTGGATAAGGTTACTGCAGCATTTCGGTTTCAAGGAAGATGGAGAGGAAAAACAAAGTAGCCAAGCATCTCTTATTTGGGGGGAAGGGCTGCGTTTGCTTGGCCTGAACGGAGTGTGAAGTACCCACCTTTTATATGCTTATTTAGGATGTACAGCACAGGAGGTACAACAAATTGGACGTGAGAACGCTGATTTCTAAGCTGCACTCTGTTGTCCTTGTTGGAAGTCACGTCTCCCACAGCTCGGGAGTGTGTGCACACCTTCTTCCTCTGGGATGTAAATCCTGCGTTTTGATGCGTGCTCTGAGCTGTGCTTCTGCATCTCCTGTTTAAAAACTCATCGAGCAAAATACTGCAGGTTGTGGGGAGCAGAGATACAAACCTGGGCTTCCTCGTGTATGGCAGGGCTCTGTTTTCTCTCTGCACAGAGGCCTGCTTTTAACAGGAAGGCGCAGGGAAGGTTGGCACACTTCCCTGGATGCTAGAAGGAGAAAAGGAGAGAGAAAAAATGAGAACCTTAGAGATTAATGATTCTTGTTTTGCCTGGGAAGCAGAAACCTGTGACGATGCATTTCGTTGTAGTTAAGCAGAGGTTATTTAAGTGTCACAGTAGAACAGTTAACCTGCTGCAGCTGTCTTGGTGTGACAATGAAGGGCTTATTTCCGATGAGCTTTCCTCGTGGCAGAACAGCGATTCATAGCATTTTTGTAATGAGTGAGGTTTTTGTTATGTTGGTTCGTCTAGGGGAGGTATATTTCCTTTCTTCAGACTCGGGTACTGGAGTTGAGTTTCAGGTCAGTTTGTCTTTGGCATGATGCAGTGATGGCTGCAATTGCAGTATTATTATTTTGCAGCATATTGAGGTATAAAACTGTTCGACAAAAGCCCCAGGGGTGAGTCTTTTACACAGCTACATTTTTGCATAAGGTCATGGTCATGAAGTCTCCCTTATAAAGCAGCTAAAACCATGACAGACTAAGATATTTCAGGGTGTGGACTTCCCTTCCAACTTATGAATTTGTGTGGAAAATCTGGGAACAAAAAAAAATCGACGAACGACTTGCACATGAATGCTTTCTCTGATAATTGATGGTGGGAGGGAGTAATGTTTCAATTATATTACTGCAGTGCAGTCCTTCAGAATACGCTCTGTGATTACTAAAGACTTCAGACAAAAGGGTTTAGACATGTGATTTTAGGCAATTATGTTTCCTCTATGCTATCTGCCTGTATTCCTGTATTCCAACTTGCTGTTGATCTAAGGATCAGTGCTGTGCTGTGTTAATAATAGTTGTGCTGTTGCGGTGTAACATTCATTGTCCAAATGCTGATTTTGTGTCTTTGTTGCTATGTTTTTGTTTAAGCTTCATTTCTAGCTCTGTGGTAGAACCTTCTTTATTATGTGATTTACAAGTTTGTTGTGTTGGCATGTTCCATTTACAGTCCTACAGTTAGCAGGGACAATTATTTAAATGTCTTCATGTAACTTACTTCTATTTTCCCCCATATGTATTTACAATTACTAGCAAAATAAACTTTGGGGTTTTGTTTGTTTGTTCCTTCCATAAATATGCAGTGCTTTGTTATAAACTCATTCAGTTGTTGATTTAAGAAGGAAAAGTAACATTTGTTTTGGTAAAAAATATGACATACCCTGCATTTTTCCAAAATGCATTAAGAGGACAGGAAAAAAATGAGTGTGAGGAGAGAAATTCTTTCTCCCCTGTGACTTCAGTATGTCAGGTAGTGTTTGTCTCTTAATGAGGTACAGAAAGGAAGAGGGTTGCCTCAAACAGTATCCGGGTGGATTTCTGTGCACCTGTGCTACTCTTTCACAGTCAGGCTGCAGTGATGGGCACCTTCTTGTCTGTCTGTGTGGAGGGACAGGAGCAAGAAAGCAAGGGATAGGGGGAGATTTTAGGGCGTTGAGAGGAAGACAGAAGTGGCAGTGTGAGTAAAGCTAGAGGTGGTTTGAGGATACACAAGATCTAGCACTAGAGCAGGGACTTGGAAACTATGGAAGAAAGGTGTTTTCACCAGCTTGGGGCAGGAATTCAGCTGTTAGCTGTCTTCTTTACATCTTGTACCTGTCACAGACAGCTGGGTGTAGGGGAGGGAGGAAGTCCTGCCTGTTAGACAGCTCACGTGCTTTTCAACACAACTGTCTTGCCACAAAGTCAAAAGGCCAGCGCTGCATTAAAGTACTGTGCTTTGTTTGTTTTGTGTGACTGCATGTTAAAATTTGAAACGCATAAGACAGTATCCACCTCTGGACCAAGCACTGTTGTATGTTTAATTCTGTCTGTATAGACTCGTTATCCAATTTCTTCATAAATTCACTGAAGTAAAAGACTTTGATACTTAGTTTACAGGGGCCATACAAAGAGATTGCCTGAATAACCAACTGTATTATCTTGTTTAACTCAAAGTTGATGTAAATCATTGGAGCAAAAAGAAAAGTGATGATGTTCTCTTAGTACAGTTATAAGCAACAACAAAAAAGCAAAATCAAGTAAATAAAAAATGAGTATTTTTTTAACAAAATATTTAAATCACTTCTTCCTGCTTTTCACTGTTCTCGGTTACCTAAGAAATACATGTTACTTCAAAACGCTGCAGTGTAATTGATACAAATGTCACTTTATAAGGACAGATTTTAGATTAATAGATTAGCAGCTGGTTGTGCTATAATTATAATTTTTGAGTCACTAATTATGCATCCTTTTTTCTATATCTTTTAGGCTGTATTGACTGAGTACAAATTAAAAGCAATTGAATATGTTCATGGATACTTTTCCAGTGAACAGGTAAAGTCAACATTTTTATGGGTTTAATGGGAGCTATTGTTTTTGTGTATTCAGTAATACAAACAGATTGTCCGAGGCTGATCATATTAGCTTTTCATATTTATTATATGAGGAAATTTAATTCATTATTATTATATCAGCCTGACACTATTAAAAAAGAGTTCCAAGTTGCTTTGTCATCAGAATCACTGCATTTTCATTCTTATCGTGTCTGGAAAATGGTATAAATTCATCCTAATATAATTTAGGATTATTTTGCATGTATTGTCTAAATAGAGATGTAGTAATAATGTATAATATGATAATATGTAGATTTTCCTGTTTCTTTTCCTGCTGGCTTTTTTTGGTGTATGTTCGGGAATATGCTGTTTGGGATACTGGTTGTTGATAAGCTTTTTCAGAGATACTTGATTTTTTTTTTTTACTTATTCTAATATAGCGGCATTGTTATGCATATATGCAAATATATGTAGAAAAGTAAGTATTTTAAATATTTCCATGGAAAATCTTCATCTCATAAAATAGAATTTTTAGGTGCCTACTTAGAAATAAAAAGAAGGTTAGATGCTGGTAGAAACTGACAATCAAACATCACAGATGGATGTTTTTTAGCAGTATACCACTGTGCTACAAAAGTGAAACGGTCATAATAATGCTGTTAGCATACATTTTTAATATATCTAAAAGATTAATTGAAGACCTTACTGTTCCAGGTTGTTGAATTACTGAGATACTTCTCCTGGGCAGAACCACAGCTCAAGGCAATAAAGGCTTTACAACATGTAAGTTCTTGTGACATAATCTTGTGGAATAAATTCATTCTCTTAATGTCATTTTAATTTTGTGACACCTGCTTTTCAACTGATGAGTCAGTCTACCCGTTATAATTTTCAAATTTTCTTCTTCACCTCCTTCTTCAGTGGTATCAAACTATGAAACTTCATGCTTCTAACTGGGGTATCTCTTCTGACTAAAGTGACTTTTACTTTCCTGTGTATCACAGGAATAGATGGAACCTTTTGTAACTATTATTAGCTCTCTTGATTTCTTTGCTTTGGGTGAGTGCTTTTTGGAGCTGCTTGTTCATAATTTAGCGTAGAGTCTCCTTCCCAAGGGGAAGGAGAGGCTATAAAAGTTTACTGAAATATACCATATGAAGCTGTTACTGAGTTGTATTCTGAGTTTAAAATAGTTGTACTGCTTTTTTTTATACACACTTCTTTCTTTCTTTCTTTCTTACCAGAAAATAGTGGCAGTTCCAGCATCAAAAATGGTTAATATTCTCAACTGCTTCACATTCAGTAAAGATAAACTTATTGCCCTTGAAATCTTAGCTTCGTAAGTATCTCTTGTGCTGTATTTCCTTAACTTGTATTGGTTTAGCGCATGTTTGAGGATATAAAACTTTAGATACTCCTAGAAGGAAGCATACATAGTTATTTTTGCAATAAATTTTAGCCATCATCATCCATTGTTCTGTATTGATATTTATTTCTGTATTGATATTTAGTTCTAATACCATGTTTTACTTACAGGTATGAGGTCCATATTTAAGCCTGGGGTTTTTACTTTTATAATAATAATAATAGCAATACTATGATCTGAACGAATTAAGTTTTTTTAATATACTTACTTTAGTGTAGTGGCTAAGTAAGTGTGGGTCACTTTTCAGTGATGCATTGTTTCAGCTTATGCAAATGAATGGCAGTAAATGTCTGTCAATATCTTTATAGCAACATTGTTGATGCTCAGAATTATCGCCTTATTGAAGATCTGTTCAGAATTAATATGTCAGAGAAGAAGAGATGCAGAAGAATTCTCGAACAGGTACTCAAGATAAACGAATGCCTGCGGTTCTGTTAGGATTCTGTTTGCATCCTTATGGTCATTGTGGGGTCGAGGCTTAGCATGAGGACTTCTGGGAGCTACTGATGGAAGGCAAGCTGAAACAAGCAACTGCAAGAAGATAAGAGCTGTGTAATACGTGTGCAACAAAAGGGGAAGTTGCTGGCAGGCGCTAGGAACTTATGGAAAAAGGGACACAATATTGCAACCAGTGCTGGAGGAAACAGTTTGTGTCTGTTTTAGAGAACACCAAGTGCTTAAGCCCAAGTTCGGTATTAGCAGAGGTGGACTTTGGCAGAAGTTTACACTATTTGGGTTATTTGGGATAAGACTTGAGACACAGACTTCAGTTGTTCCATGTAGGTTGATTCATGCCGTCTAAATGTCACGAAATAGTAACTAGTTTCTTTAGAGCACTGAATTTGATAGCAAATAATGTTCTTTCTTGATTATTTTGCAGGCTTCAAAAACAGGTTGTAAGGCTCCTCATGCTATGATATCATCCTGTGGCATGATTCCTGGCAATCCTTATCCCAAGGGCAAACCAAGCCGCATAAATGGAATTTTTCCAGTAAGCATGATCCTATGCTTCTACTTTTCACAAATGAACCCTTGATTTGAGATGCATTGTAGTATAACCAAACCCAGAATTCCGATACATGGAAGGAGGAGTGGAATCAAAATCAAAGTGCATTTGTTGGGTTTGTTTGTTTTACCCCATTCCACATTTATAGGGAACTTGCATTATTTTTATTTGCCCATTCTTTCTATGCTGCTTCAGATAAAGATTACTTCATAATTAAGACATTGTTCATATCAGGAAAACATTGTAGACTCCAGCAGTATTTGGCAGAATCAGGAGAGGTGTCAAGAGCTTTTCTGGTAGGTTGATAAAGTGACCTAATATGGTCACTACTGTTCTGCTTCTAATCTTAGTGTGGCTCTTAAACATGTTAAGCATTTCCTATGAACGCTTAAGGGACAGCAAAATTAAAGTTACCACGTCCACAAGTCAAAATGCAGAATTCCATCATCAACATGCACTGTTTAAAATGCCTCTCTTCACAAAAGCTCACAGTTACAAACCAAGCTGTTGTAATGCTCCTACTCATTATTTTACAAGCCTAAAACGGTTGATTTGTTTTTTTTTTTTCCTGACAAACATGGTTACTTTCAAATGTTCAAAAACTCAAATGTAGTTCAGGAAAAGAATAAAATATGGCAGAAATTGTACAGCAAGATTTGCTTCTAAATTAATGCTTGGTTTAATTTTCTTTTGTTATAGGGAACTCCTATCAAAAAGGACACAGAAGAATGTACTAATGAAGGAAAGGGAATAGCAGCCCGTATACTTGGACCATCCAAACCAGTATGTTTACTAAATTAATGAATAAATGAAACTTTAAAAAACCCCAAAACAGCTACCAGCCAATTGAACAAGGCTTTGTTAGAAAATGCTGTTATGTTGCAAGGAAACTGTATAGCAGCAGTTTAATTGAAGCTAAACTTCTGTAATGAATATGACGTAGTATTTTTTTATTTAACTTGAAAATGAGCTCTAGTTTTTATCTCTAGAGGGGGAGGGTTCTCTACTGGATACAGTGTATGTACATTTGAAGACAGAATTTAAATTACAGTAGCAGAAGAGAAAACTGAAAGCATTTTTCGTAGTCCATCATGAGCTGTTCTCTGAGGATTTCTCACATGAACACAGAAAGTGCCTCCATCTTTGAAACCTGATTTACGGCAGTGCCTTAGAAAGAGGTTCTTGTTTCTTGACAACACAACTGATGTGTATTTCAAAATTTTTAAGCATGTGGGACAAACTTTCAGCGCACCTGTTACTACTTTGAAGTATTGTCCAAATGTTTTACTATCACTTCTATTATGAGATGTTTCTCACAAAGCTGTATTATTTTACAGGCATAGGTACCTTCAGAAATATTTGCTAGTTTTAAATATGCTATAGCTTTAAAATGAGAAGTCAGTCCAAGACTTCAGAGTGTGAGAACTGCGAGGCAGAAAGGAGTTCCCTTTCCCTCCTGTGCTCAGTTTTATATTAAAATTGGAAAGGTATACTAGTGATGTTTGTTTCACTCTTTTCAGAAAGAGTGGAATACTTGCAGTCACTGTGGATATTATGAAGAAATTTCATATCACATATATTTGTAGTGAAGAATGCCTGTCTGTAGTAGTATCTGTTAGCTTTTTGTCTGAGAAGCATTAGGTAATGCTTTCACTATTGCTTTTTCCATTTGTTTTTTGTTTATTTAGGCTCCATCAACGTACAATCCACACAAACCAGTTCCATACCCCATCCCACCATGTCGGCCACATGCAACTATTGCACCAAGTAAGGTTTCTATGTGTTCTAGCTTGATGCTGTTGTTTCATGCATTTGCCTTTTAAGTAATGTGTCAAGTGTCAGTTGCTCTGACCATGGTCATCTCTGAAATTAGCTTGTGCTCCCTAGGATGCTCTGGGTAGTGGTTTCTACCTTTTCTTGTCATGATAGCAGAATTAATAAAAGGAAGGATATATTGACTTCTTTTTCCAACATCCATAAAAAAAATTCACAGTCCTGTTCTGATGCCAAAATATTTAATTTATGGGAGGCATTGTGCATGTTAGACAAGATAAGGGCTTTGACTTTGTTGTAACATTTGACCAAGGTTTGGGCTTTGGCTTGACAAGTCTGACTTGTTGCCGTAGAACCCAACTTGGGATGTGGTCAGCCATAGCCCTGAATTGGGTGGAACTATGTAGGAACTTGCTGAAGGGCTGTAATCTGTTTCTCAGTTGCCTTCAGCTTTACCTTTTCTTCGTGATAATGGAGAGTAAACAGTTTCCTAAAAGAAAAGTAGATTTCAGTCTCAGAAGGGAAATAGTGATTGCATTTCCTGCTATTGGTCTGTTTCTAGCCTAGTGCCTTAGGTAAGATTGAGCCTTTATTCATAAACTCCTCTCTGTTTGCTCTGCTGCATCAATTGTTTGATTCCAGACATTTTTGGAAGAGAGCAAGTCAATTGCCCTTTCTTTGGAAGAAAGCTTAGAATACTTAGAGTAGTCAGATTCCGATCTGGCAGCTGAAAGCCTTTTCTAATTTGAAATTCTGTACTGCAAAACGAGGAGTACTCTGGTTAGGATGCTTGCTTTTCACTGATGTTGGAGATTTCAAGGAGTTTTTCAGGTAGTTGATAAGAAAGTGAGGCAGAACTCCTAGCAAGCATGCTGAAGGCTAATCAGCTTGATGTCTGCAAGTCTTTTTATAGCCATTTTAGAAAAATGGGCACTGCTAGTGGCTAAACTAAGACTGATTGATCATTTATGCCCAGGAAATGACTTGTTCCCAAGAAACTGTACAGGAAACTTGCAGACTAGCTCAAATTTATATTAAATAAATCCTATCCAAAGTATCTTAAAGCACAAAATTTGGCCTGTGGCAGGATAGAAATATTAGTACAGTTTTAGGATATGAAAGAGCTTTTGAGGTTTCAGGGCCTTATTAGGCTGCAACAATGTTTTTTATGAAAGCTCTTGTGACAACAGAACTCATAACTGGTGAAACTATATATCTATATATGTGTGTGTGTGTGTGTGTTCAATGAGATTGCAGATGCTGACCTGAAACTATTGAATGTGATTGTTTTCAGTCAGTGGTCAGAACAATGAATTGTTTTCAGCCTCTTGAACATTTCCTTTCTGGGTGGCACAGTGAGTGTTAGTTGCTTTTCTGATTTTCAGGCAAGAGTCACTGTGCAAGAAATCTTAACATCAGGTGGAATTACTGTGAAAGTGTGAAATCAGAAAGGAGTTGTGTATGACAAATTAGTGCACTTTCAGTGTTGTTCAAGTGCTGCCTTTTCCCATGAAGCCTAAGTTCTTACACTCTTAAACTATTAATTCAGGGCCACTGTGAAATGCGTTTGTGTTCCTGCAATTTAAATTCAGATTTGTTTCGTCAGAACTGTATATCACAGCAACACAACAGTTTGAGTTGCTAAAAAAAATAGGGGAGGAAAAAGGTATAGTTAATATGTTAATTGCTGTAAGAATTTTATATTAAAATACTTTACTAACCCACTTGAATTTCTTAACATTTAAAGAATTATTGAAGAATACTAGATGAAGTATTTGAGATGAGATGTTTTTATCTGAATTTTCTGGCTAGTGTTAAAGGGTCATGGTTACTGATCTGTGTTTGGCTCTTTTGTTTGTCTGGCTTTAATGTTGAAGAACGAGTTGGAACAGCCTTTAAATTAGGAATAGCAAATCAACCAGTGATGCTGCAGACACTCTGTATCACTCCTCCCCTTTTAGTTTTTTCAGGCAAAGCGGAACTGAAAGGAATTGAAACCTGACTTTTTCAGGCTCTCTTAAGAGAATTGCCCTCAGTAAAATTTGGATCACGATGCATGCTGTTCAGGCAGACATTGGCAAAAGCCAACATCCAGCCTGGATAATTAATTGGTGTAGCTTTTTGGTGAAGGAATGTCTTACAGTCTTGAAAATCTTCTTTTAAAGGAGAAGATACTTACTGGTTCATCTAGATACAGGTCCTTCTGACGACAGGGATGTGTATTGCCTTTGTTATTTTAGGTGCTTACAACAATGCTGGCTTAGTTCCGATGGCCAATGTCATAGCTCCAGGCTTACCAGCTCCTCCACCATACACTGCTAATCAAGTGGTATCAGGTAAAGCATGCATATCTTTAAAAATATTCATGCTGTTTTTCCGGGTTAATTGTTGGGAGTGGATCATTCACTGCTGGAGTTTCATTTGCCTTTCAATAACAAGTTGCTGTTCTCTGTTTAGAAAATGAGGACCTTTCCAGCCAGGCAAAACCTCCCCAAAATCAAGGTAATTTCCAAATCCGCAGGGGGATTTTTATGTTGATTGTATCTTTGTTATTTGTTCAGAAAATGTTAACAACTTGTTTAGTGGGATCTTCATAAGCTTCTGAGTATGTAGCCACTAAGTATGTGTAATAGGATCTCTTGAGAGTGGAGAAGAAAAATCATCAGACATTTGTCACTTAGAAGCATTGAAACATTAAAATTCATTCTTTTGTGTTAGGTTATCAAAGTTTTTTATACTCTTCTTTATATAAGTATGTGAGAAATCATGCTAAAAACTAAATCAAAATACCCTTTGCAATGTTGTGCACTTAAATGCTTCAGTAAATCTTTGCAATGTTTAAAACTCTGGACATCTGTTGGAAAACTCATTGACATTTTAATTTCATAGGTCAGTTGCAATAAGAAGGTAGGAATACAAAAGAGATTTAGGGATTTTTGAATGTCTTATCCCAGAGTGTTAAAACCAGCTATGTCTACCTGCACTTTTGTCTTACCCTGTAAGATCCTGTTCTTTTTACCAAGACCGTTGTGCATTTTTTATTGTTTTTATTTGTGTGGTGCCTTGTACACTTAGTACAAAGCATAATAATAAATCCCATTAGGAACTGCTTATAAAAAGGCTTTGTTAGATTTGACAAATACAAGCTGAGAATTTACTGGCTATTGAGTCAGGCATATTAACAAATATTGCAAATAGATAAAATGACTGTGATAAGTTTAGCTACTGTAAATATTCCTAGGGACCAAGAAAAAAAAAAGTTATGTTTTGTCTTTCCTTCTCTATGTCCAGGGATGGGTCTACAGCAATGTTTTGAAGAATCACTTCATTCTTATATAGCCCTCTTTAAGTGTGCATGTATTTTTACAAAGTTAGTTAATACAGCTAAATGAATACAGCGGAAGGAATGAAATATTCTCTTAGGAAGACAAATTCAGTAACAGGCTTGGGTTCTATTCCAGCTGTATTTCATTGGTGATTATCTTGGCTGTCAGGATTAAATAACTGTGGTCTTTAGGAGAGTCTTCAGCTTGGAAGCAGAATGAGAAAAGAACAGGATCCAGAGCTGGGCAGTCTGGGTTTCTTTTGAAAAGCATATGTGGAAGGAAATAGTTTGTTTGCAGACTTGCTCGTTTTAGAGTCTCAACGTAAACAAAATGGGAGTTTGTCGTATCAACTTAGGTCCAAGATTTTAAAGATTAATTTTCTGGATTTGTGTGTAGAATTACATGTAGAATTCAGGCAAGAGAGGCATTTAGGCTGCTAGAGAGTTATGGGTGGTGAGTTTGACTGATTGGATCAGTGTCTTGCTTACAGTTGAACAGATTATTCCAAAAGTAAAATAAAGCACAGGGGTTGTTTGAGACGAATGATTTATTAACATGTTCATGCTCCACAGGAAACTAGAGGCAGGCATATCGAGACTCTTGACATGCCAGGGTTCATAAATGCAGCTCCTTTCCATTAACCTCCACCTCCCCATTTGCAGTGCACCTGTTTTCCTGCAGCTTGACTGATGTCTCTAACTTACTTTGTAGGATTGACACAAGCTGACACTTTTAGTGCCAGGTGCTTGCCTTTGTTACAGACACCTGACTAAAGACTCCTAGAAATACTTGGTGATAAAGTCAAGCGCCAATGTTAATTTAATACTGTAGTGTGATACATGAATTTAAAAGTGTACCTTCTTAGAATCAAAATCTGAAGGAAGCACAGTGAAGAGAATGACCTGATTTTGAAGGAAAGAAAACTACCAGCACCTGAAATCAGCTTTCTTCAGTTGTTGACTAAACTTCCCTGAAATCATGATACATTGAATTAACTGGTTCTGAAGGAAATTCAGTGAGAGTGGATGCAGAGGAGCCCAGGTGATCTGATGCTGATGGAATATTAGATCTGGTTTGGGTACTGCCAAATGTTAGGGACCAGAGGGAGGGTTTTTACCTGTGTCACTCAGATGTTTTTACAGAGTGTATTTGAGTTTCTAACTGTTTTGCATGAGATCATGAAGAGGTAGCAGGTGTCACAGAGTGTTTTAAAAAGGAATGTTAGCCCACATGGTGTACGATTTGTGTGATGTGTTTGTGTGTACCTTTTTGGTTTGTTTTCATAGGCCCCACTGTTCATTGTTTATATGTAGATATTGTGTGTTAGCTATTGCCTGTGTATCATATTTTGAAATGCTGTATATAATGTTTTTGTGTTGATTTCAAACATTTTTGACAGTTTCAAGTATTCTTACTGGTTTTGTTTCTTTGCAGCTTTTTCTGCACAAGCGAATCAGCTCTTTACTCCTCATGGTTCTAATCCTTCAACACCTGCTGCTACTCCAGTCCCTACCCCATCACCTGTCAAGGCAATAAGCCATCCATTAGCACCTGCAACTCCACTCATCTCTGGGATGAACATGTCTACCCCTGTCCTTCCTGTTTTCCCAGGACAGGTCTCCTCTTCCATCCATACATCTCAGCCATCCACCCCAACCCCTACTGTCATCAAATCCCTTTCATTGCCTGGTGTTCCTGTCACATCTGTTCACAGTGCAACCTCTACCCCTATCCCTGCAGTTTTTTCTGGGCTGGCTTCTATCCCCGCTGCTATGCCCGCTCCACAAGGTTCTTCCACTCCATGTGCCACACCTGCACCCACTGAAGCTTTTGCATCTGCTGCTACACCGTTTGCTGGCCTCCCATTCCCTGCAACCTCTTCAATTGCTTCTGCTAATAATCCTGCTCCATTGTCATCCGTTTTTGCTGGCCTCCCTTTGTCCTTGCCGCCCAACGCCCAAGGGATTTCTAGTCCTGTTCCATCTACAATTGCTAATTCTCCTGCCACTACCATTCCTGGCTCGCTTAGCTTGCCTAACCCAATTTTGTCTGTCTTAAAGGGATTTCTGACATCAAATGACACTTCATTAATCAATTCATCTGCTTTACCTTCTGCTGTGACAAGTGAGCTTGCTTCTTTATCTGCTCTTGCTAATCAAAGCTCTGACCCTCCCACTTCCTCTGTCAGCAAATGTTACACTCCATCAGCCACCCCCAACCCACAGCGTTCCTCCACACCTGGGCTGGCTATTTTTCCAGGTCTTCCATCCCCATCTGTAGCCAATTCTAGTTCCACTCCTCCCACATTGCCTGCACAGTCACCTTTAACCACTTCGCCATCAATTATGCCAGTCAACTGTGGCTCATCAGCCTCCCTCTTGCATGGCACAAGTCCTACTAATCCTGACCAGCAGCTCTCATCAGCCCCAGCTGCCACAAGTATCCCAGTTCTGGTCAAAACAGAACCCATGAGTCCTACCCTGTCGGCCTTCAAAGGTCCTTCTCATTCAGCCAGCCCTTCTCACGGCACTCTAGGACTGTCGGGGCTCGGGCGTGCTTACACCTCAGCAGCGTCAGTGCCCGTCAGCTTACCCAGTTCCTTGAACCCAGCGCTGACAGGGCTCTCCTCTTTGAGTGCTCCCCTGAACAACTCCAGTTCTCTGGCTTCCATTTCGCTCGCCCCACATGGCTCCTCTGCTCCCATTGCCCCTGTGTTCAACGGACTTCCTCCTTTCACGTCTCTAACCAGTAACTTTGCTTTTACTGGTAACCCAGCACTGACCCCGCCCGTCACTCTCCCAGGGTCTCTGTTGGCCTCTCCGGCTACAAGCGCTGCAGCCGTGTCCACCCCCCATGTGAGCTCCACCGCCGCCGTACTCTCAGGACTCGCCGCCTCCGCAGCAGTCTCCGCTCCACCCTTCTCGCTTAACTTGTCCAGTGCTGTCCCTTCCCTTTTTTCTGTTGCCCAGGGACCTCTGGGATCACCAAACCCATCCTTCCCTGGTTTTCCTGTCTCTAACACACCCTCTGTCACTCCTGCTCTCCCTTCTTTCCCTGGCCTCCAGGCATCTTCTGCAGTAGCAGCAGTTGCACCGTTGCCGGCAGCTGCCACAGCCCCATCTCCAGCTCCGGTCCTGCCAGGGTTTGCCTCGGCCTTTAGCTCAAACTTCAACTCTGCACTTGTGGCACAGGCTGGGTATGTTACTGTTTCTGAAGAATGTCAGAACTATTTCTTTTTCTCTTGAGCAAAACACTGATTTTACTTTAGGCGTGTAGACAGTATTTTCACTCATAGTTACTAATTGCAGATAATCCTTAAAGTTAGTTCACTACTAGGTTTCCACTTGTCTTTAGAAGCTGATAGGGTAGTGACTAAATTGGTTGGCCTCAATAGTCCCTGTTACGACAGCCTAGTCCAGTGATGTGCTCAGTGATTTTATTTCCCAGATGAGGATACTTGGCACCTCCTAGGCTTTTACAAGAATGGATTCCACATGGGCATCCATTGACACATACAGGTAATAGCTGACAATATCTTAGATGTTTTAAGGAAGTACTCAGCAGAAATTCTTGTCTGTAAAGTTTTTCTTGTGTGCGAACTGTAGGCACAGTTGAAGTACAAAACATTTTGAGTCCCCTTAGGTGTGTTCCAAACAATCTTGGTTTGTGTATGTATGAATAATTTTATGTGGGTAAAGACTTGACTTTGGTTTAGAAATTCTGACCTTTATGAGATTTAGAAAAAGAACTGCTTTTGTAATTTGTATAGACATAAGCTTATAGAGAGGGAAACAGAATAAAACATGGTGCAGATGTTCCTAATAATAGCCTCATTCTGACATTCTTTCAGCTTGACTTCTGGACTACAGACACCAGGAAATGCAGTTTTTCCTGGTCTTTTATCTCTCCCTGGTATCCCTGGCTTTCCCCAAAGTGCCGCACAATCTTCCTTACAGGAATTGCAGCACAGTGCAGCTGCACAGTCAGCACTACTACAGGTAAGGTGCCTGTTTGTTAATACTGTTCTGCTTCCAGTGATCTCCTGAGCACGTACTTGCCTGTTAACTCCTTAGGATTAGTTTAAGTCAGTAGATGATTAAAACCCCTAAACTGTGTGAGAACTGATTACAAGGCTGATGATAAAAAACAACTTGTATTAGCTTCTTTCTAAAGGCCAGTGTACAATGCTTCATAAATGAGGTTAAAACCTTATCTAAAACTCTTTGCAACATGGGGAGAAATAGAAGAAAAGATAATGCAAATTAATTTTTTTGCTGGGTTTGTGTTAAATCTAATGAGCTGACCATAATATTGCAAAATTTGTGCTCAGTTCTAGTCTGACATTTGGATAACTTACAGATTTCTGTGGACCCTTTGTTGTGCGTTATGTTCCTCTGCACATGTAATCAGATTGTCTTGAATTTATGTCTGTTGTGGTCGTGCCTTTCTCCCAATAGTTCCCACATACAGAACTGTAATATAAGCTTGAAGTGGCTTTGACTAATGTGTAGTTTCATCATCTCTTGTCCATGAAACAGATTGTTTCACCCATCAATGTACATAAGTTAACTGAAACTATCATCAGACTTCGTGTTTATATGTTTAGCTTGTCTTCTGTTAAAAAAAGCCCCTGTACAGATTAAGGATTCTTGTAAGAAATTTGTCCTTCTCTACAAAATACTAAAAGAGAGAGCTGAGTGTCTTGGCTTAATGTTTTCTCTCTTCTGTGACACATCAGTTGTTGAAATGGAGCATGTGTGCAAGTACTGTTTGGAGTGCAGCATATTGTCAGATACCTTTTGAATATCAGGGGATTGGAAGAAGCAGGTTACTTCATCTAGGCCGTGCTGCTTTTGCAGCTCAGGAATCTGTTTGTTCTGTAGAAATGTATGCAGATGGCATTGAGGGAATGTAGTTCTTATTCACAAGATCCAGTCACTAAAATTAACACTTATTTACTTGCGCAATGAGGAGAAGGAAGGTTCAGAGTCACTAAAATATTACAGCTCCTGATTAAGCTATGCCTTCCAAATCAGCTGGTGCTTACTCCACTGGAAAGTAAATACCATTAACACTTTGTTTTCCCCCTTAATCCAACTGCTTTCTTCATTCTCTGGTGTTTCAGAGCAATAGTTGCACTGCAGCTTAACATCTGTGTATAGACACGTTGCTCATCTCTATTCTTTGCACACTTCAGATTATAATCCATTTGTCTTGGCTTGAGTAGGACTGGTATTGTGGCTGAAATTTTGCTTAATTTAGATTTTTGTTTCCTTGTTTTTATCAGTGCTGTTTCCTAACTTCTTATCTTCCTTAAAGGCGCATTCTGCTTCTGCTCTGGAGAACTATACCGCTCAGCCTGAAGGTTTTGCTAACTATCCATCAACACCAGGAACACCATTTTCATTGCAGACAAGTCTGCCCCAGACTGGATGGCAGTAAATACCAGGCATTTCTAAAGACTGCAGTGTTTGCTTGACAGAGCCTGATCCTATTCACTTTGAAGGCTGTCTCTGCGATAGTGGGAGCATGGTCTGAGTTGGGGAAAGAAAGGGAAAACATGAGGGTAAAATATTTCCAGGAGGCTGTGTCAGATGTCAGACTTAATTTGTGAATTGCATTCAATTTGATTCAGGGTCTGATCCTGTGAATTGCTGAGCATCCTTGACTCTCTTTTAATTTTAAGAGTTCAATGTTTAGTGTCTTACAGGATCAGGAGCATTCAAACAGATGTTTGTGTAAATAGGGCAATTGACTGTCAAACTGAATAGGAAGACCAAGTATACTTAATAGTGTGTATAAGCACCTATCCTTCTGTTATGTTTTATATGGTATATGTGGTTAATATAGACTGAGATCTAGACTGAAACTAGACAATTAAAGCTGTAGACGACCTTTTGTCTAGAGGCACACTTCTTGTGTGTGCGCAAATCAAGGTCAGTTTATGGCTTTTCAGATGTTTCCTTCCTATGTATGGGGATCTCCTGTTAGCATCAGCAGTATGTTAAGGGGAGGGTAGGTCAGAGGTGTGTGAGGGTTTTCTTATGCTTCAAAATATTGTTCATGGGCTTGCTGCTGAATTGAGTACTCCTTTGTCTGAACAAGAAATCTAGGAAATGATGCTGTACTGTATTTGGGTAGAAGTGGATTATGTTTTACTGGAGTATGGTTTAGCTAGCTGAGAATATGTCTTTCCAAAGTACATAAAAACATTTTAACTTGCCTCTAAAATAGCGTTCCATAATATTCTCCTTTCCCCCCAGCACCCCTCTGAATGAAATAATTGTACTGCGGATAGGCTGCCTATCTGGCACTTTTGACTGCAGACTTATGTGAATGTTTACAGACATGGGGCAAGTTCTTCTCTCCCTTATACTCATAAACAAACTGGTTCTCTATGTGCTTTTCAGCTGCAAACTACAACTTGATGGTGCTTATCTTATCCTGTGAGTATAAGTGGGAGCAGAATTTGGACCATGGATTTTTTTTAGTATTTTTCCTTGGAAAACGTACATGATTTTAAAGGCATATAGCTAAATTAACTGTTACGATGCAGCATATAGAGAGGTCTTGCTTTGTTAGTGAAATTGAGTTGTGCACTCTTCTAATAATGTTAGTACCTGTGGCAATGTGTAACACATCATTGAATATCGTCTATTTAAGATATGCTCTTGATCATGGTCTAGAGACAATAGAGATGAATGATATTCAATCATGTGATTAAATTAAAATGTAGAGGATACTACACTGTAGAAATGTTCCGCACCTAGAATTTTACTTTTTTAAAGATTGATTCTGCTGGGAGATGTTGCTAATGTATTTTCTTTCAAGATGTGAACAAACTTTTTTAGAACATTAATGGAAATTACTGTATTGGTTTTTAACATAATTTTTTTAAATAAAAAGTTTACAGTCATGGCAAAAAGACTTTGCTGACTACTTGCATATTTACCTAAAATACAAATGAATAAACTTGTTTTTACTGAGATACTCCTACTGCTTGATCTTGCTTATGCTGTTTCTTTTTGATGCAGAATTCTGTCCAGAATTATAAAATTGACTTCCTAAAGAGTGACATTAGAAATATCCTATTTATTTTTTAGATTAAAAACTTAAAATCGTTGATATTTTAATAATCAAACTTACATATTACGTTAAATCTAGAAAAAATATATATTGTGTCCTTACATTTTTTTATTTTGAGAAACCTGTTAAATCCTGATGGTTCGTCACTCTGAACTGCTCTTAAAATTGATGCCTTATATCTTGACTTAAGAAATCTGTGGAAGAAGTCTCTACCATCTTTCATTTTACTCTACTTGTCATTCTTTCTGTAACTTGTTCTTTGTAGGTTTGTAGATCAATCAGAGAACATAAAGATACAGGTATCTCAGCAAGACAAAATTGCCTTTTCTCCCCTAGATGTGAATGTAAAGTAGTTCCAAGTCAGTAAGCATTTTGTAACCTTACTGAGGTGCTGAGTCTGACATCCTATTTTAATCCTAGTTTCCCCATCAAACAATCAAAGTTTGAACTAATTCATGTCACCCTGTAGTCAAAAGCAAGTAATACTGTTTTGTCAGAAAATAAGCACTTTGTGCCTCTGTTTCTGAAAATATCTGGAGCACTGGAAAACTCAGAGATGCTGAAGAGACTCAAGCCTTGTTTCTCCAAATGAAAACAGGTGAGAAGTAGTGAAATCCAGTATATTAAATGCTATTCTCCTGAAGCAGTGTAGTAACTGGGTGGTGTCCAGCCACTTCACCAGAGAAATGTATTTGATGCTCCCATCAGTGTTAGACAAGTGAATAGGTTAAGAAGTGTTCAGTTGTAAAGTTCTTATGTCTGGAATGGGCTTTCCGGTTCTTACTGAATCTTACTGAATCATACTGAGCTGGATTTTATAAATGTAACTCTCCAGTGGTTGGGATTAAAATTAAATATTTAAAATATTTCTCCTGATGTAAAATTGTTTTTTAATAATTTTTTTCCTCTTCAGGAATAAAGTCTGTGTTCTGCATTGCAGCAAACTGCTGTGAGCCAGCCTTGGAATTTCTGAAGGGAATGATTTGTTCTGAGCTCTTTCATGCTTGCCTGAGCACCATTTTTTGACAACCAAGGAAACGTCTGCTCCTGAGGGAAGCCACCTTACACTGAGCCTGTGCCGGGAAAGGGCTCTTGCTCTATGGAGCAAGACTAATTAACTCTGGACTAATTAACTCTGGACTAACTATGATTTTTTTCACCGTTCAAGTTGCCTATTACTGCTCTATTTTGTATGTATTGACCAACTGCAAAGATAAGCTGTAGCGAAGTGTTCTTTGTAATAAAACCTTTTTTGCAACAACTAAGAACATACGGGGATTGTGTTTGCAAACACGAGTTTCAATGTTTCTTTCAAGTGCTTTAATTGCAGGTGCAGTGGGTAGGAGAGAAACAGAGTAATTTTCTGTCTCTTTCGTCTAGTTTGCGAATGGGTGTTGGGAGTTTGGCTGGGCCTGAAAGGAAACTTGCTGTGGTATGAATGTTCTGACTTTCTTGCGAATTGCCTTCCTTCCTGTATTGAGAGAGGAGCAATACCTTTGACTCTCTCTCTTATTTACTCTAGCGGCCAAAGCGGGTCTTTCTGTCACCTCCAGATTTTCAGCTATTGAAAGCTGTTGCCATTTTCGCAAGAAGGAGCAGCAATGTGGGGATGTTCCTACAAGCAACAGGACAGTACTGTTAGTCTGCTCTGTCCTGTCCTGTCTTCTTAATCTTGACCTGGGGAAGAGGAATGCTGAGCCTGAAGCAAGTAGGCAGACTCAGGGCCAGGAAAGGACTAGGCTGAGAAATCTATAGGGAGTGGCCAAAGCCTGGTGCATGGGAAGGAAAGTAGTATGGGCCTGAAAAGGTGAGAAGAAGACAGACTTAAACCTACAATTTTGTTTGCAAATCTCATGTGGGGACCGCCTGACAATTCTTTTTTATACCTTTGGGATTGGCACTGTTAAGAAATGGCTGTGGATTAAGTCTCTACAACTGGATGATGAGGTAAGTGGGAGAAAGTGGGTGTTGTAGAGACACTGTAAATGACTGGTGCCATTTGTAAATGTAGCAGTTGGTGCAGAGAAATGTTGGGAAATGCTGTGCTTACAGGTAAGCACCTGATCATGCCTGGCCTGAGCCCACACACTGCTTTTGGAATAGAAGTTGAAGGCTTTAGCCAAATCAGAAATACAAAACTGCAGAAATGGCAGAACTGCGAGCAGCCTGAACCAGTCATCTGATGTTGCTTCTAAGTCAGTAAGTTCTGCTGAAGCAGCTTTGAACTCGGTCTTTGTGGCTGTGCCCTGTGTCACAGGAGTGCACCAGGCTGTTCAGCACCAGTGAACTTGCAGCTTGTAGACTGCTTTGCCCCAGAGCTGTCGTGTTTTATTCTCTGAGTGTTCTGTAGCACTCTGGGACATGAGTTAGCCACATGCCCCCATATAGCCCCAAAGAGAAAGCGTTAAGATTGCCCTGACTTTGATTTCAAAATTGTAAAAAGATGATAAAAGTGCAGCTGAAGTTAAAGTGGAAAAACGAATACTGTGATGTTCCTGAACACAAACGAAAAACACCGTCTGCTTTACTCACATATGTTTACAGTCACCTCAGGGAGTTGTCAGTAAACAGGGAGCAATTATGTCTGTTAACTTTTAGTATGTGTTGCTCGTTTATCTGATGGTGTAAGCAGCTGTGTAAATTGTGGCATTCAAATGGTTCAGAATTAAGCTATTTTCAATAACTTTTTTTTTGCTCTAAAATGAAAAATGTTGTTGGGATAGTTTTGCATATTATGTTTTTGCTTCTGAAATAATGAAACCACATTTCTCTCGTCACTGTTCACGCTTGCTACCCTGTTAGTAAACATCTGTCCTGAAGAGGTGTGATCATACAGCTCGGTGTTTAGAAGTCAGATAATGAGGAAAATGCTGCAAATGGCTTAAAATTAATATTGTCATGCATTTGGGAGCATATTGCAATAAGCATGTCAACCCTGATTTTTCAAGCCGTGCTTGTGACTTCTGGTGGGATTTAAAACTTCAGTTCAGGGCTGTAAGTTTCCTCTCTGTGAGACTGAAAAAGGATTCTCTGGGGAACAATCAGCTTTGAATGACCCATCTGGGGCCAGTGTGATTACTGGCAGGGAGGAAGACCCAGGTGAAATGAAGCTGGAGCCAGATTTTCACAGATATTCTGGATAACAAATGCCCACAGGAAACAGCCATGTGATTAGTGCAGCTATATGTCAAACTCATAAATTACATATGAAAAAAACACCTCTCATATTTTATTGAAATAGCAAGCAACAGTCTTATCCTTTGAGAGGGTTGCCCTCTGCTGCTACAGCCTTCAGAAATGGCTTAGTCTGAAATGCTGTGCTTAGATTGACTGTCAAAATATTTTGTGAAAAATACTCTTATTTGGGGGACAGTTTTAAGGCTTGGGAGCTGAAATGCTTCTGCTGTGATTTTTAGGTTATCCAGCTCAACAGGGCTCAGCTTGTACTGATGGACAGTGTGAAGAAGGGTGTGGTGAGTTATTCTACACAGCTTGGAGACCTCGCCTGGAATTTTATTTATTGTGCTGTTGTTTGAGATCTGAACAGTAGCTGAGCCCCAAAACAGCAGAGGAGCAGTATTCAATCTCTACCTTCTGGGTTTATAGCATCATAGGTTGGAAAAGACCTCTTAAGATCGAGTCCAACCATTGACCCAGCACTGCCAAGTCCACCACTAAACCACATCCTTAAGTGTCACATCTGCATGTTCTTTAAATACCACCAAGGAGGAGGACTCTATCACTGCTCTGGGTAGCCTGTTCCAGTGTTTGACAACTCTTTTGGTGAGGTAAGTTTTTCCTAATACCTAATCTAAGCCTCCCCTGGCACAACTTGAGGCCATTTATTCTTATACTATTGCCTATTTCTTGATAGAAAAGACCAATCCTCACTTTGCTACAACCTCCTTTCAAGCAAGGGTAGAGCGTGTTAAGGTCTCCCCTGAGCCTCGTTTTCTTCAGGCCATACCTCAGCTGCTCCTCACAGGACTTGTTTTCTCTTTATCTTCTCTTCCTATCTTGTTCATGTTTTTTGTTTTATTTTTCCTCTGGTGATGGATACATAGAAATTATTTCCAGCTTGTATTTTGTGGAGTCTAAGACCAGCTGGGCCAAGTCCACCCCAGACAGAGGACAGCCACAGAATACCATCCAGTTACATCAGAAACACAAGACTTTGTGTTTGTAAACATCCTCTCCTCACCGTGGTAACTTAACTCCCAGGAGACTCTCGTAGAGGTGATGTCTCCCTGTCTCATCCTGCCTTTGTCTTCAGCGTTTTGCACGAGCACTGCAATTTCCAGGTACGCTGCTGTCTCATCTGTGAGGGGATCAGAGCTTCCCTCTCAGGGGATGGATTCCCAGAGAGAGAGACCCAAGAAAATGAACACAGAACATCTAATTGGTAAGCCTTGTTTTGTGTATGTGAGTGGGTTTTTTCTCAATAATATTAAAAAGGAGCAGAACTAACCGAACAAAAAAAGTACATTTGATATACATTTGATGTCCGACATATAGACTGGAGATGAAAACTCAGAATCTGCCACTGTGAGTGACAGAGTAAATTGCCTCATGCTGCCCTGCCAGCATGCATCAGCATCTACCTTCTGCCAACTTGACCCCATGGATGAAAAAGACTGAGTCAGCTATTGATGCACTTCTGTATGGAGGGATGGGCTGGAGAGAGGAAAATAGGATCTACTTATGGAAGACAGAAGAATTTTTCAGCCCCTAGTAGAAAGCAGGAAGCTGCATGGTTGTTAAAGAGGCTGAGTCTACTCCATCTTTTTGTTGCTATAGGAGACTTGGGAGATTTTTGCCCACACTGGGTTTTCATTTGCATTCCAAGTGTGAAACCCACGTCATGAGTTTGTTTACCAAGTGTGTTCGTGACGTACCCTAATGAGTGTATCAAGAAAAAATGAAGTGAATCTTATTCCAGCGTTCTGGAGCTTTTCCACAACTGCTGAGTGATGAGCTCTCACATTTTGTGGTGCATTGCAGCTCCTGGTTTGCTCTGGGCTGAAGACCCAAGTGAGGTTTTTTGGTGGTTATGACTATTATAATCCATATACAGGGATGGCAAACCCAGGTCAATGATACATTGGATTGTGACTGGCTCTTCACTATTGTTTTTTCCTAGAGTCTTTCATTTGTTGTGTGGTTATATGGATTGAAACTTTGGGGTAATCAGAGAAGATCTGTGGTGGTTTAGAGGAGTTAGGAGTTTCATTCAAAGGCATAATTTCATGGTCTCCTTTTCTAATTGGAACCTACATTATTAGCTGGCATCAGGATCTCTAGGACAGTTCTTGTGGAGAAGGATTCAATCATACTTTGTCAAGTTTTGAATGCATGCTTTTTGCCCCTGGTGGTGAGGGGTTATATTGTGACCCCTAACTCTTCTCAGCTGCTTGAGTACCAGTCTGCTGAGGGCTGGCATTTTTCCCCAGCTATTCCTCCTGTCTGTGGATTGTGTCATTCCCACCAGGTGTCTTCACAGTGGGCTCAGGTGGATGATGGTAGAGGATGCTACAACCAAAAATTGCTTTTGAGGAGGTTCTTCATAACCAAATTTGTCACTGGAGAAAAAGATGATCTGACATTTTCTGTAAGCTGGGCATTTATGTGAAATGAAGAGAGTAAAAATGTTGAGTTCTGCTGAAAAAAACATACCTTCATGATTAATTTGCTCAGATTTCTGATTAAGAATTATGACTGATGCCTATTCTGTGACTTTCCTTGATCTCTTTCCACTGATTAAAAAACTTGACTGCTGGTTCTTTATGTACCTGTTGTAGCCCAACACACCACTAGTGTAATGTGAAGAAACACTAGCAAACAGCAGTGAAAGGGTTAAAGATTTTCACACTTAATCCTTAAAATGCTGTTTTTATACACATGACCTTAAGGTTTGCACAGTAATTCGCTTAGGGAAGCTCCTCAAATCCATTTTACCACTGATGGCAGAGTGCCTGATGACACCTCACGAAACAACCAGGGATTTAAAATTGCTGGTTTTTTGGGAAGGGTGAGGAGGAAATCTGGGCTTCCAGTGCACCAATCCTGTGCCCAGCTTTCAGGGGGGCCTGAAACTGGGCCCTCTTGGATGCAGGTGTGTTTACATGTGAATAATTAAATCCGCATCGGGGTGGGGCTCAGAAGTAGGATGGGCAGAGCTGTGAGCAGCAGAGGGCTGGGTGCAGCACGCAGGTGTGCAGGCACAGGCTGTTACACCCAGCACAGGGACCCAGCAGGGCAGCGGCTTCAGGAGGGCTGAGCTGGATCTCCCCCTTCGCCGGGGTTGCTGGGAATGCTCTGGCAAACCCGTCAGTCCTGCCCTGCTGGTCTGTTAGCTTGTGCCTGACAGAGCAGGGAGCCTCATGCTGTTTCACAGCCTGACAAGTTTTTTTTCCTCACACAGTATAAATTGAATTGTTTGCTATTTATCGGTTTCTGTCTGCGTGTGAATATTTTTTGATATCAGAGATTCCAAGTTCTGCCCAACACCTTTGAAATAACTTACCTTACTACTGCGTTCCCTTCAGGCACTAAAATAATGAAATTAGTTTTATACTTTTTTATTTCATTAGAGTGAAATTTTGGGATGAGATGAGCTGAATGCACTGAGACAACTGCTTAAAATGCATGTGCATGCATTTTGACAAGCACTAATTTTGAAGTTTATGGTTCAGTGGGTGGACTGGCCCCCCAATATTCCTCAAAAATGTTCATCTAAAGAAAGCAGGAACTCCTCTTATTTACCTTGTTATGTGTTTCACACAAACGAAACCCTTTGCCCCAGCCATGGCACACCGACAGATTCATACTCGTGGTTACTCCACTCATTCATTTATTTTTCCTTAACAGCCCCCAGCTCTGGTAATACCTTTCATTTTCCTCTTTTTTACTGTTGCGAAATATATTTTCTGAACCTTTTTTAACCTTCTGATCAGAAGGGCCATAAGGTTTTGTGTTTGGTTAGGTCTTTTATGGCTTCCTTTGAGTGATGGGAGGGAGAAAGAGGGAATGAGTCACTGTGGACTTTGCAGTCCTTTGTGGTTGCACTGAGCTAGATGTACATCCCTGGGATAACTCCTCAAATTCTGCATTCACTGCTCTTCTTCTTTATATTTTTTTATAGCTGACAGGCGGGAAGGAATTGGTGTCTGTGGCTGGATCCTGGTTTCTCTTTCATTCCTCCTGGTGCTTATTACCTTTCCTATTTCCGTCTGGGCATGTATTAAGGTAAGCTAGCAGGATTTGAGGCGCATAAAGAATGGTCTGTTATCACTGCTGCTACTTTTTTACTGATTTAGTTAAGGCACCTCACATTCACGTTATAGGACCCATGAGGGTTTGTAGCAAAGATGTGCTCTGGAAACGAGATCCATGCAGATTCTTTCACAAATGTTCTGTATCGCCACAACTTCCTTACTTAATTTCTTCCAGTCTCAACTTTCATCATCTGTTAAACTTCCAGTTAAACATCAGTTGAATGCCAGGCCTTCAGTAGTTGTGATGCACTAAGTGAAGTAGTTTACATTACCTGAGGTGAGATCCCCTTTGCCTACAACTCCTCTGAGTGTGGTGCTGATGTTGAGAGGGCTCTGGGTCGTCGTTTTTAGACCAGTGCTGATTCTTTCATATGTGATCTGTTTTGTAACCTGTTTCCAAGGTCAAGGGGTGAGTTTTTCTGGCAAATCATGAGTCAAGTAGAAGATGTGAAGAAAGTGATTTGCAGCTTTGTTTCTTCCTATATTATTTGTACTTTCTTCACATTTAATATGAGTGCCAAAGGCTAAAGAAATCAGACCAGAGAGTGAGAATAGAATTAGTTGTAAAATTCTAAATTTGAAATATTTTCCTAGGTTGTCAGAGAATATGAACGTGCTGTTGTATTTCGTCTGGGACGTATTCTGTCTAAGAAAGCAAAGGGACCAGGTGAATACATGCAGTTTTATTCTGTTAAAGCCCTCTGGGTTTGTTTATTTTATTACAATGCACTCTAGCCATGCAGAGAATTGCAGAGGTTCCATGAAATCCTTCATAGCGTAGAGGGGGATGAGAAGGTCCCCTCTACTGCAGTTCCTTTACCTGCAGACTGTTTACTTTTCTGAAGAGAAGATACAGTCACCCTCCTATCACAGCACAGAAGTCTGAGTACCTTGATAGCAGGTATGGCTTTGCTGCTGAGTATTTGGACAGCAGAAGGATGAGTTCATCCTGCAGACACTGTCAGGGGACTGCAGGCAGGTTTAAATGCAATGTTCAGGTGTGCCACGGTCTTTTTTGAGTGACTGTGGCGTCTCTCTTTGTACCTCACTACCAACACTGCTTGTTGCTGCCAGCTCCTTAGCTGTCCTCTGCTCTGAAAATGGTAAATGTGTCAGGGCAGGGACACTCAACAGCTACACCGAGCTTGTTACAGTCCCCTAGGACCAGGTTACAAATCACAAACCAAATCCAGGTACATGAGGTGTTTGCATTGGTGCAGTTACCACCTCTGGGCAATGAAATGGGCAGAGCTGAAATAACAGAAAATAATAGGAAAAAGTCTTTTTCAGGTACTGTCCTTCCTCTTGAATAATAGTCATGTGGTCCAAAGAGCAGCTAGTCCTGGTGCAGGGCTCTTCTGTGTGGCTCTGGGCAACAAAGCAAGGTGCTGAGATTACAATAGAAGATTAGAAATTTTGTCCAGTCTCCCTCTACAGTAAAGGAGAGTGGGGACTCCTTCACAGGATTTGTCACATCTTGGGACAATGTTCCTCACGTGGTGCAGGAATCTGGACCTGGGTGGTGTCTTTCCTGAGGACACATACTGAACCATGCATGGCTTGTGATTTTAAAAGGGAAAATTAAAGGCATGGAAGGAATTTTTGCCAAAAGTCTCATGGCAGACTACAGACCAGAGCTTCAAGCTGCCCATTTCCAGAGTCCTAGGTCATTAAGCTCTGATGAGGTCACATTATTTACAGATATCTGCACTTCCCTCTGTTATTTGAAAACACAAAGCATCACTGTTATCATGTCTTGTAAGCAGAAAGGACAGCTGTAGTGACAAGGCAGGGTGTTTTTCCCCATCCTGTGGGTATTTCCATCTGTTTTTTTTTTTCTGGGATACCTGGATTTGGGCTTCAGTTTCAGAGGGGTTTCAACTAATTATTTTTATTTTTCAGGAGTGATCCTTGTACTTCCATGTACAGATACGTTTATCAAGGTCGATCTTAGGACGGTTACCTGTGAGATTCCTCAACAAGAGGTAACTTCTCTAGTGGCCATCTAAGACAGGAACAAAAGATGCAGTGGATTCACTGCACAATCAAAAATAATGCATATTTTGTAATTTTGCCGTGCTGAGCTACCGTGTGGAATTTAGCTTCTTTGCTGTATCTTCTGGATTTCAAGTTGCTTACAAAACAACTTCTCGTCCAGAGAAGTTCTGGATGCCCCATCCCTGGCAGTGTTCAAGGCCAGGTTGGATGGGGCTTTGATCAACCTGGTCTAGGGGAAGGTGTCCCTGCCTATGGCAGGGGGGTTGGAACTGAGTGATCTTTAAGGTCCTGTCCAACCTAAACCATTCTATGATTCTCCTAATGAAAATCTGCTGATGCATCGTTGCAGGTCAAGCTGGTGTTCAGAACTGTGATGTCAAAGATAAGGGAAGGGAGTTCCAAGTGTGAATGAGAGACAGGAAGGACAAGAGAGGAGTGGCTACAAAATTCCCAGTTGTAAATTAATGTCCTAATAAAATTGGATCTGACATGGAGCTCACCATTCATAAGAGCCTTCTACATATGTCTGAAAAGGCAAATTACCCATGGGTAACAAATCCCATTAAATTAACAGGAATTAGCAGATAACCAACCACAAAACTCATGTCCAAGCAGGAATGGATGGCGTATGCAAGATACATCCAAGCAGGATGTAATTTGCTGGTGTTACTTAGAAATACGTTGTTGAGGGGAAGTAGCACAGATCTTCCAAGCTGCACGAAATGTATAAAATCACTAATGGACCTTTCTACAAGAAAGGAAGCCATAATTTATTATTGCAAAAGAAATTAATTCAAATTATGAGATTTGCTTTCTATTGAAGCAGTTATTTAGAGGGTATGTAAAGCATTTTCCCCCAGTTTAAACTTTGTTGATGCTGGATAGCTCTCTAGAAGTAATTTCTTGGGGGAATGACAAAGAAATCAAAAAGAATTCTTAGTTTCTTTGAATTATCAGTGCCTTTTACTTATTAAGGGTTAAAAAAAATATTCCCCTTCCTAGGCAAAGGATGTATTGATGGATCTTTCTGTGACTGTGTGCATTCTCAAATGCAGATTCTCACGAGAGATGCTGTTACTGCCCAGGTGGATGGGGTGGTGCACTACAGGATCCACAGCGCTGTCAGTGCTGTTGCCAACGTCACTGATGCCCACTCTGCAACCTTGCTTCTGGCACAGACCACTCTGAGAAATGTTCTGGGTACACAGAGCTTGGCTCAGCTGCTGGCAGGGCGTGAGGAGATTGCACACAGTATCCAGGTAAATCTGGCTCTCACAATTCACAAGCTTGGAGATGTCTTCTGGGGAGTAACAAATTAGAAATAATCTCTCTTTCTTTCTTCAACAATGATAAAAAAATCTCCCTTTATGTTTTTTTTTTCAATTATACGTCTCATTGCTTAGAGACAGAAAGAGTTATTCTAAAGGTATTTCCTCAGGTTCTTTTAGCAGAGTTATCTCTATCAAAAAGCAATTAAAATTCTGTATTTATCCAGTGACTTAAATAAATCAGCTTAGTCCTTGCACAGAGGCAGCTGCAAACATGGAGAAAGAAGTTTACTGCTCATGGGAAGCTCTACCTTGAGCAGACCTTTGATTGAGGAAAGTCTTGTATCCCCTATCATTACAACTGAGAGTACAAAATGGAGTTGTTGCATGCTTTAAAATGCCATCTGGTTTATTTTTTGATTTGGCAGCCAAGGAGGGAGCAGAAAAAAATCCAACACCTGATTTACTAATTTCAGTCAGAGACAAGGCATAGTCAGACCAAAGGGAGACTGTACCCTGTGCAGCCAGGAGGGTGGCCACGGGCAGAGACAGAGTGATGGTGGTGTGGATTGCAGGAGTGCCCAGGAGCTGGAGCACAGACGAGCGTGCCAGTGCTGCAGGGCTGTGTTGTGTCTCACCCACACTGGACTTTTACAGTGTTGTGCTGTTTAAGGAAGTTGCTGTAGTTCTTCTTTGTAAAAGGGACGAGTTTAGTAAGTGCCCACCTAAGGGAAGGATGGGGATCATGATTTAGGAGGCAGGAGAGAAGCCACCAAGGGGAGACTGGTGCTGACCAGCAAGTGTTTCGTGAGGCTGTGGTACCCGCAGTGCACGCACAGTGCTGGGTGCTGGTGTCCCTGGAGCGTCCCTCTTTCTGCTGTGCGGGTTTGCCCTGTCCTTCTGTCCAAGCAGGGTACACCACGTGGCTTTCTCTCTGCCAGCACTGTGCTCTTCCTGGCGTGTTGTGTGTCTGTCCCTAAGGCTACCCTCGACAGCACCATGGAGCAGTGGGGAGTCAAAGTGGCCCGTGTGGAGATCAAAGACATCCGGATTCCCATGGCCGTGCAGAGGGCAATGGCAGCAGAAGCTGAGGCTGCTCGAGAGACAAGAGCTAAGGTGAGGCCCATGACAGTGTCTACCCCCAGCTCTCATTTCCTTGTCATAGAACCGCAGAATCCTTCAGGATGGAAAAGATCTCTCTGATCACCAAGCCCAACCATTAAACCCAGCGCTGCAGAGTCCACCACTCAACCATGTCCCAAAGCACCACATCTACATACCCTTTAAATCACCACCAGGGTTAGTGACTCCACCACTTCCCTGGGCATCCTCTTCCAATGCTTGACAACCTAAATTTTTTTCCTAATATCCAATGTAGTCCTCCCCTAGGGCAACTTAAAGGCCATTTCCTCTTGTCCTATGGTTCCAGGAATCCAAGCAACTTTGTTTTCTCCTCATTGTAAAGTTGGATTTTCCCCACTATGGGCAGCATTTCCATGCCATTTCTATTTCCGTTGCTTTGCAGGTTGTGGCAGCAGAAGGAGAAATGAATGCTTCCAAAGCTCTCCAGAAGGCCTCTGTGGTGCTGGCCAAGTCTCCAGCAGGTCTGCCGCTGCGTTACCTGCAAACCTTAACAGCTGTGGCAGCACAGAATAATTCCACCATTGTCTTCCCTCTCCCTATAAATATGTTTGGGAGTTTGGGGCAGAAAAGTACGGGGGGATAGAGACTATTCTATGCTAGCTGCTAGGCCAGAGATATTTAAAGGTTTTCCCAGGAAGTGAGGGGGTCCTTATTGGTAGAATTAAAGTAGAAGCATGTTTGGGTCCTCTGTCCCAAAAATAAGAGTAAAATTAGTTTAATAATCACACACAGCTCCCACATTGAGACTGCATTTGCAAAGTTCAGACACTAAGCAGTTCCAGCTTAGACTCACCTCCAAGTAAAATGGAAAAAAATACATTAAATGTATGTTAGACCTAATATAAAATTTTAATGACGCTTGCACCACACTTTACAGTGTCTTAAGTGTAGCAATTATTCGGTGATTTGTCTGCTAGGCAAGAACCTCTGAGCTGTTGATGTACTCCACACAGCAGAAGCATCAGACATTGGTATTTAACTCAAGCCCTGTGGAGTGGAAAGGAAGAATTTGACTCTTAACCCTAGAGGTATTCTTTCATAAATATTGGCAGAATTACTGGATAATTGGTATGTCAGTGGAACAGCCTATTCTTTATCTTATATTAATTGACATTAGTACTTGCTTTACTGACCTCAGCTGTATTTTGCCATATCACTGACATTTATATAAGCTCTGTAATAAAATAAAGAGAATGTATGACCAGGTATTACAATCACATTTCCTAAATGTGAAAGCTGGGGCAAACCTCAAGGTCCTCTGTCAATTTTAGTGTCCGTCTTACACCTTCAGTCGGTTTCTTATCTTCCTTTGCATACATCATGAAGCAGTCATGCGAGTTTTCCTAAAATGGGCCTTCCCTACCCTCTATCCATGCAATGCTTGACAGCTGAGAGGAAGATGTTGCTGATATCCAGGTTCAGCTGATGCTAAATTTGAGTTTGCAGCCTTCAAAAATAGCTGTTCAGTTCACAGTTCAGGCACACAACTATGGACAATCTTCTGTGAATCTGAAATTTCTTGTGATGGAGCTGTTCTGGTAGGTGCTGCTGCAGTGTAATGTCTTGCCCACGCGAGCATCACTGTTGCCCATTCTAGCAGTAGGGTCATTTGACTCCAAATTAACCACCTCAGCATGAAGCTACTAATTATCATATCATTGACACAGGCCCTTCTTATTTTTACTGCAGTGTAGCACAAGTAGTCCAGGTGGCAGATGTTTGTGCTCAGTAGCTGCTGGCACAAAGAGTGGTGTGAGCATCTGAGGATGGTAACATACCCAGCTCTTCTCTGCTTCAGACATGACTGCCAAATGGCATTTTGCTGGCAAACTAAAGAAGCAAAACCTGTAGTTGGAAGTCATTTGCTTATCAGTGTTACCAAAATATTTTTTACAGACTTTTTCTTATCCTAAGAAAAGAGCAGTTTTGAGTTGAACTCTAAAAAAAGAGAAAAGCTTGAATGACACGTGGCTACAGAGTGCAATTAAAAGCAATTCTGTGCCCTCAGTGAGCTACCAGCCTAACAAGCCTGTGCAAGACTCCCGAGTCCAGCACAGGACATGCCCCGTGTGCCACTTCCAGTTCCAGCTTTAGAAGTGCATGGAATCCAGCCATGGGGTCAGCGGGACTCAACTACAACCAGAAACCTGCTGATGTGTTGAAGTGTGAGTGTTGGTATCCCTTCTCTTTCAGCAGCAATGTAACACAGGTAAGTCCATGAATGCCCAGTTTTCTTTGTGAGCTATGAAAATGGCCTTTTTTAAAATTATTTTTTCTTGCCCAGGACTGCAGGAATTAATCATGCAATGCAAAATGAGTTTTTCTATTGACTCTCCGCAGGATAATTGCACTGTTGTATAACAGCTCAAGGAGACAGAAACTCCCGCCCTCTCTTCCCCAGTGTCAGGTACAATAAACACAATGACTACTAGAGGAACTGCATTTTTGTTGTATTACCCACCCACACATCCACAAGAGGATACCCCAATCAGCGAAACAGCAATGGAAGCAGCCCTGCAGTGTTTCAGGTGCCACTGCGATGCACAGGCTTTGCAGGAAGAATTCTGGCAGAAGGCGAGCCGCGGTCCCACAGAGAGATGTGGGGGTCAGAGCCATTGTTCAGACGTGGCACAGGCTGTCAGAGGTGCTCAGGAAGTCCTGCAGGTGAGCACAGCTCTGCCGGCGCAAGGTGCTGCGGCACTCACTGACCTCTGGAATTTTCTCCACCCAGGCCTGTGCGTCAAGTAAATACTGCATCCTGAGTGAAGATGAGACAGGTAGAGAAGGTTGGTCGTTATTCCTGACATGGAGCAATGGCAAAGCGTAATCCCTGAGCTGCTGCATCCCTCCACTGAGGCATCTCTGAGATCAAGAATTGTACTAGCCAAGGAACTTGCCTGAAACTCAGTTTCACCAGCAGGTTAACTGAGCTTTGAATAAAGTCTGGGCAGTGTCAGTGCCGAGCTGGGACAGACCTGGCTGTACCTGTGCTTTGAGTGTGTCAGGTAAGCTTGGGCTAAGTTTCTGTTAGAGTTTTCCAGAATAGCACAAAAGGCCCAAGTGCACACCAGTGGGACAGTGAGGGGCAGTTTAGTTCTAACAGAGTATCCCAAAATGTTTCCTGGTTTTTTGTGATGAGAAGCTGTGTAACTTCCAGTATTTCATGCCTGAACTGGAGAAGAATTTGGAAATTAAACCTCTGCTGGGAGACCCCAGCCTCTATCAGGCTTCTTTTGAAGCCGGCCACTAACTTAGGCACTCACTTTGGTGTCATATAGAGATGGGGTTGGGACTTTTTAAGAGTTGAGAAAGTGGTGCTCACAGCTTGATGGAGATATCCTCTCTAGAAGCTTTCAGAGGCACTACCATTCTCCAGTTCTGCGCAGGGAAATGAAACATCTAAGATGTCTTCCTCAGAATATCTGATAGTGTCATACTTAATTCCTACTCAGATAAATTCCCTGTTTTCATTTAAGTGTGACAGTGAGAAATGAGAAGAATCTGCTACTTGCATGCATGATGTAACAGCAACCTTGGGAGCTGCTCTTAGGGTCCCACACATTTCTTCTGCAAACTCAGGAGCTGTTTAAGGCATCTGCAGTAGATTGACTGGGTAGCTTTTCCCATTCTCCTTTTCTAGCTGTGAGTTTTTAACTCAGTGGAACCAGAGGCAGATTTGATTCTGAGAAGTCTGGGCACCACAGATCCATGAGCCAATAGATTTGGGTGGCTCAGCTCTTCCCCACAGCTCCCCTTTTGCCTATGGAGTGGAACTCTTCGCATTTTAGTAAATCCAGCAGAATCAGTCCCTGAAAAATTTGGTGCTGCCTTTACTTTCTGGAGGTATTCTAAGAGACTGAGTTTCCTCTGGGTTTATGGTCCATGATAGCAGCTGCTGCTGCCCAGAGACTATTTTAACTTACTTGTTGTTGCAATCAACCGTTTGCCCATCTCTGCCCATGAGGAGGTAGCGTTTGCCAGGGACAATGTTCAACTTGCACATGGAGCGTGATAGGAACTGTCGGTGGTCACCCACTTGGATGCTTTCATCCGCAGCTGTGGGACAAGAAGAGAAAACCCCATGAACTTTTCTAACAAAGAGAAGAACTGTAGCTCACAGGACACAACCCCCTGTGATCATTTGCCCCACTGCTAAGCCAAGGTAATATTTCACTTGGGAATTGAGGCTTGACATGGGAAAAAAGGCTGTGCTGTGGCAGGATACATTTCCCTTAGCATGACCCAACAAAGTGTAAGCTACTTTTGCCTTAGCTGGTTGTCTTGGCCTTTGCAGTAGTTATTGAAAGAGCTGTTTTCCTATAAACCTTAGGACCTTTCAGACCTTATGGAGTTTGTTTAAATCTCAGAGACTGAAGGAAAAGCCAAAGGAAATAGAAAAGATTCTGTCTTCTGTTTCAGAATGCTCAGGTTCAGAGTGGTCTTCAAAGCTAGCAAACTAAATTCAAACATTTTGAGGCTTGACAATGCAGCAAACAGTACTAAAATCTCACTCTCCTTAGTACAGCTGACCTGAACTTTACTGATATAGCCTTTACGCTATTCCCTCTGAATCTGATACACAGAACGTGCTCCTGGTGATCTCTATGTTGAAATAACTTAGAATGTTCTGGTTTGGAATCTGGCCCAGAAGATTATTCATTCAGAATTGCACTGCCCACTACGGAAGTGGGCATCCAAGGCAGATGAGATGGACACTGCAATGACACGAGAGCTGAAAAGATGCTTATTCATCAGACCAGCCTCAGGTCGTGAGGACACTGTGTTGTTTAACTAGAACAACAGTTTTCAAAGTCCACTTAAAAAAAAAAATACAGCAATATTCTAATTTCTTACTCTCTAACTATAATTTCAAATTTCCTGCACAAATTCAATATTAAACCAGTTTAAATTACAGGTAAATTACACCGCAGTCTTTTTGTCAGTTAACAGAAACTTGTGCAGCTTCTGCTCTAATATAGAGTATGATATTACAAGTGTGAATAGGCTAGTCATCAAAATCCTAAAAGTAGAATAAAAAACTGAAGTTGAATATTCTAACAGTGATTATATTTCAGAGAATTTGACATATACCATTAATCTATGAAACCCAGCTTTAAGAACCTTATCTACCACCTAGTTAAAACTTACATCAGTTTTATATATGGTACTCATACATCTGCATTTTTAGAGAGAATATAAGTCTTGTAGGTTTTCTCATATAACCGAAGACCTTTTTGCTGTTCCTATGTTACATGATGTCCTGAATTTTCATTTTATTCATGGCATGTGGAGCTGGATCAGACTACTAGAGAAAATGATGATATTATGCCTCATTGGGCTTAAATTACCAAGGTGTTTCTTGGTTCATATGCTTCACAAATGGCCTAATACAGTTCAGACAGTGGGATCATAAGCATTTGAGTCATTACCTTAAGTGGTTATTATGTAATTTTCCATTTTAAGTCTCCAATTTAAAAAAAAAAAAAAAGAAGTTGAAATTTAATGTTTCAAAGCATCCAAGCAGAATTTAAGGAAAACAATTACTTCAAGTTTTAGAATCTATAACAGGAAATAATTTTTAAAAAGGCAGGGGGCGAGGGGGAAGAAGAGGAAAAAAAAGGATTCTATGCTACTTTGTATGGGCTATACTGTTCCCCTAAAGAGAACAGAGGACAGCATAAATATTAGCCATCCAAAACATATACACTAATTCTATCAATAACCAAAGTAATCTGAGAAGCACACACCTGCAAAATTCTCTTTTGCTGACTCCCAAACACAAATAAGTGTTTCTATCTGTCTTCTGAACCAACTCTTTACTTCCAAGATTTTTAAGGAAATAATGACAGGGTCCAGAGAATGAGATTTTACCCTCCTAATTCTCACCTACACTTGTTGATGGCAACAAAGGCCAACCTCACTCAAAAGAGCCACAGAAAATACAAGAGATAACAACTCTAGATCAGTCACAGGCTGATTTGGGTGCAACACCTAGCTTTTTCTGCATCCTCATATGGCTTCATGCCTCTTGCCAGCCTTTCCCAAGCTTGCTGAAAGCTTACTGAGGCTCAGAAGCTACATCTGACAGCACAAACCAAAAAGTATTTTCAAGTGTATGGGAATAGAAGACATGTATTCCCTTCAACTTCGCATTCAAAGGATGTTTCTCTCCGCTACCAAAACCCAAAATCTTTCCAGTGCTTGCCTACAAGTTGTGAATACAAATGCATTAGGATCCAGAGCCCTAAAGCCTTTAAATCCTGTAGGTATTCTGAAGATTTATAAAACTTTCCATCAGGATACCATAATCTCCTATAGTCAGTATTTTGACCACTAAGTACATTATCATTTCCCTCCCTGTGGAAAGCCCTGGGTATGTCAGATGCTCTCTCTGGACTCAGGAAACATGGACCTTATTTTCCTACGAGAACTGAACATTCGGCACGGATCACAAGTTGTGTGCTATAAAGTACTGTGGGACCTTGCCAGTCCCCTGGGCAAAGATTGGTGGAGTGAGTTAATTATTCTGTTCCAGAGAGGAAAGATTTCAAAACCTTTGAAGCTGCTTTTTAAAGGCAATCTCGCTGCCAAACTCAAAACTGGTGACCACATGATACCACAGCAGCTGAAGTCTGACATGTCATCTGACAGCTTCCCCAGAAATTACTTTGAAGAATATCAGTGCTCTCTGATGCTGCTGATTAAGTTCACATGGGGACAGCTGGGGTGGCAGGCCTGCAAAAGGGCATGGTCTAAGAGCTGTGCAAACCTTTATACTGCACCTAACAACAAAGAAGCCTTTCTCTTTCTTTATCACAGTTATTAAATTGAAGTTCCAGAAGTTTTCCTGTCTTCATTGACCTCAGGCAAGTCACTGTGGACAACTCTTAGCCTGTTCCACAGATGTTGCAATTGCCTAATAATTAGTTGAGTAATGAGTGCTTCAAGTCTTCATTTAGTACCAGAACAGAGGTCAGTGGATATGTCTACACTAGAAAAAATAAGGATCTGTCAACAGTCTATAAAATGAACTAGTTGATGCAGAAGACATAATATCCACACTATGTTTTTTGAGGGGTTTGTCTTAGACTAGCTCCAGTTTATAGCCATGGACTCAGTGCAGCTGGAGTGTGTCCTCTGGTTTAGTTTCATCTGAAATGATTGAAGCCCGTGTGCTCTGGGATTGCACAATGTGACCCAAAAAAACTACCCCTGAGCTGAAACAAACAGTGAGGCAGCTGCACCAAGCAAGCCTTGCAATAAATAAGCCTTCTTGAAAGCCTAGTGTAGAAATATATCTGACCCTTCTTCTCCATGGTAGAAGGTGGCATCTGCATGGCTCATGCTGGCTAACATTCAGTCAACCTAGTTTTCCTACAGTCAAACATTTTGATACTTACCTGCTTTAAGGATTTTGTGGATTTTGGCCCCATAGTAATCAAAAACATTCTTCTTTGTGCTGTTGAGGATCTCCACCTCGTATGCTGCAACAGACAACAACTCTGTGATGCCAGATAGCAGCATGGAATTGCATCCAAAGACTGAACAGTAGGTGTGATTTTACCAAATGTCTGAAGAGAGGCCAGTGTACCATCTACTCACAAACCACAGAATTATTAAACAAGAGACTCTAGATTTGTATCCCTTTCTTTGTATTTTTTCAAGGAAGCTCCTTTGTGGTTAGGTTTTCACTCTCTTTCCTGTCTTTCTGTTAGCATCTAACTTACCAGTGGTGCCCAATCAATTTTCCTTCAGTAGTTTATCCAACTTTGTATCCAAAGAAGAGGCCAGAAAGGCGAATTAACAAAGGGAAAAATATTCATCTAGCTCTGCAGAAGGAGCTACTGAATTATGGCACGCCATGGAAAGCCTACTCTTTATTTACATCCTGTAACATGAGGGATGTAGGGGACTGTGGTACTGCACCATGGGTTTTTTTCTAAACCCTGTAACATAATGTCCATCCTTCCTTCCCCCAGCATCCTGCTACATCTTTCCAAGGCCTTTACTTCCCACTTCACTGCCCTGACGACTACAATTGCACATACCTTTGTTTCATCTCTTTGGCCTCTCAGCCACATACAGAAACCCTACTCAATTCAAGAGAGGTCTGGGCATATAAAACAACAAGTTTATACTTATTAAAATGAATGATGCTGAAATCAACAGTTGTCTTTCATGCCTTACCATAATCTGCAGTAGGTTGGTAGCAGGCAAAACTAACGCGTGTGGTTTCTGTTAACGCTTTACTGAAAGTTGATTTTTGTCTTGGGCAGGGACCTGGAGGGAAGAAAATAAGTGATACGCCTCTGTAGGCATGGATATGTAGACAGATGTAGTTTACACATATTCACACAACAATATAACAGAGAATAAAATTGCAGAACAATTTTCTTAGTGGTGTGATAGAGGGTTTTTACATACACATGCACATGTGTACATATATTGCATTTGGCTATCAAAAGATCCTGGATATCTTAAAAAAAATCAATTTGATACCAAACATCCTGGAGGATGAATGTGTCCTGTATTACACATTAGGACAATTCTAATGGTTAGAATTAGCTTAACAATTCCCATGTAAACTGTTCCTAGAAGTAACTATCTTCTTTGAGACCAGCCTGCGTAGTCATTCCTTACCTTCTGCACACTGGCAGACGTTGGCATGGCACAGCTTAGAAAGCATGGCACTGTGCTTGGGAGCGCTGTAGAACACGCTGCACCTCCTGTCTGTGGACAAGGAACAGAACAGCTTGTCTGGGAGAGCTCAGGTGGAAAAGCCTGCACAGTACAAACTGCGTTTGCAGCCCAGCTTTTCCCTGGTCCAGAGAAAGCAGAGCACGAAGGGATCAGATGCACATCAGCAGTTCACAAAGTCCTACAGCTTAGGCACCTAGAGTACAGCATTGCCTTTCAGCTAGGCAACAGTTTGGGGTTGTTTTTGTTCCGTTTGGATAATTTTTGTTTGGGCATTTTGTTGTTGTGATTGTTGTTGTTGGGTTTTTTTATTTATTTTTATTTGGTTTTTTTAAATTGTACTCTTCCCTCCCCGCCATCCCCTCTTCTTTTTTTTCCTCTTCCCTCTGGAAACCATCCATCTCAAAAGCCTCTTTAGACTGTAGTACAACAGTGAACACCACTTTGTTTCAGAAGAAGAAGAAGATAGAATCAACCAACAGTTAGTAGTTTAAACCCAGTGTAAACTGTTTTGGATCCCTCAGTTAAAGCAGAGATTTGACCTAATTTTCAAATACTGTTTACATAACTTTGGCAAATGGGGATGATTTGCATTTAACCTTTCTTTGAATGAGGAACAAGACTGGTTTCCCTGGCAAGCACACTACAAAAGTCAAACCTCTAGGGCTGCCCATCTTAGATTTATAAAGACACAGCCTGACAAAACAAAATGTAAGTGAAACACACTTAAAAGCACTGTGAGAAACAGAAACTCAGGAAATCTGATTTAAAAATCCATGAGTGTAAAAGTTCATATTTTCAGTCCATTTGCAATACTGCACCATTCCTGAGAAGATCTCTATTTAGAGAATCTGAAGTAACTGGAAGACAGTTATGCAAAGCTGGTTATTTTATCACTCAACAAAATTACATGGTTTCACACACTACATCAAAATCAACTTTCTATAGACTGAAGGGGTTTACTGAGGGTCTCTCTTTCAAGCAGTTATGTATCATTTTTCTGTCCCTTACCAGGTCTGTAAAAATCATAAAGGATGGCATTTGCTGGCTGAACCAAACCCATGGGATTGATTTGCTTTGCTCCAAATGACACACAATCTGGGTCTGGTCCACTTGGGAGCTGGAGGAAAAAGGAACAGTTTTGGTGAGAAAACTAACTCTCTCTCCTCCGTCAATTCCTTAATGTGTGTGCCTGTGCTAGTTGTTGAACACTTGTTTCTGAGTTAATACTGATATCTGCTTTGGTGGTGGAGGTGAAGAAATTCAAGTGGGTATAGGGTGGAGACATTATCCAAAATATTGGGAAATATACACAGAGACTAGGGGTCCTGATGTTTACATTTGTTTGTCACTATATGGATCTTGGCCTTGACACGCAAGATGTCCATGTGGAATTTACAGGACCACCAGTTAACACTTTTGTTATCACGTATGAAAAGCATCCCATCTGGCTAGAGAGAGAGAGGATTTCTCTTTTTTCTTGGGCCGAAGGCCAAATCTTGAATATGAACTACATCTCCTGGGACATAGAAAGGTGGAAGATGAAGGTGTGCAGTTCCCTTCTTCCCTTCCTTTGTTCTTTCCACTGAGCCGTCCAATAATAATAAATGACAAAAATTTCAGAAAGGTAATGGAGAGTGAAAAATACAATGATTAGATTTTTAAAAATCTATAAGCTATCTGATATGGCAGAGATTAGAAAATCCTCGGGTTTGCTTACCTCGCCAAAGTAGAGCAGAACCTTGCCTTCCTTGTACTCATAGTGCTGAATGTACCTGTCTGAAGCTGTCACCAGCTGCGGGAAAACAAAGAAACAAACAAATCAGAACAAACCCCTGGCAGAACAGGAATACCTTTGCTGCCACCTTCCATATTCTAGTTTGCTTTTTTCGGCCCTCTTTCTTCCTCCCTAAAGGAGACAGTCCCTGAGAGCATGAAACTGAGGGAACCTCCCTTGGCCGAGCTGGCTCCAGCATCCAAAACTCTGTAGCCACATCTCCTTGTTGCTGTGCCCTGCCACCAACCACCTCTGAAAGACTACTTGCCTTCTGCTCTGCAAGCACAGGAGGCACTGTCCCGGTGTGTCACAGGACAGCAATATATGCTAAGGAGAGACACATCAGTGCCCTGCTGAGCCTTGCCCCGGTTTCTATGACAGGGGATTAAGAAGGCTGAACTCTGTTCACCATAAGCTTTGCATTTCTTGTATGTATTCAGCAAATATTTTTATTAGAATGAGAATAATGAAAATCTATGTATGTATGTATCTATCCAAAATCTGTTTTACCATGTTTATTCTATGGATTTTTGGAAAGATTTTTTAAACACAAATTTTCTTAAGGGTCTATAAAAGGTTGCACAGAAAAGTGTGTTTCTAACCTGTTCAAGTTCCTTCGTGTCAGGCTCCAATCCACTCAGCAGAGTGAGATCAACCAGGGACATCTTTGGTGCTTTGGGACCTGTGGACCTTTATAAGGGAGATGGTCAGCAGTGAACACCTGCACTGAACAGCCAGGCTGCTTTGAAGAGTATGGCTCTTCTGGCCCTCTCCATTTAACTTTCCTAAGTGGATTTTAATTTGAAAATTAGCTCTAATTCATTTAGAGTCACGAGGTAAAATGAGTCATCTAAACTAATTAAGTGGTCATCCAAAACACAAGTGCCTTGCCTGAGCATTTCAGATAGGCTTTCCTCAGAGCTGATCAGCAGAAAAAAAATCACCTGTAAATGACGGTTCATCCCACCTTAAAAGCATTGTGGAAGACAGGGAAGTAAACACCACTGACAAAGTCTCTGTTCTCTATTACTTACAAAGTGGAGATAGGAAATGAATTTATCCAAATTTTTCATTGACTAAGTCAAATTTACATCACCTTTGCTGTCTGAGGCACAAATCCTCATTGTTGTAATTATCCAATAAATATTTGTATTGGATTTCCAATCTTCCTGCTTTCACCTTCTCTAAAATCAGGTAGTCGTGTCATTGCTGGAAAATGAAGTTGCTCTGCATTCACACAGGCTACCTTGACATGAGATATTTTACATAGACTTAATGGTACTTCAGAACTTTTTGTTTTGGCACTCTCCCTTTGCCATAAAGGATGCACCACAATGTAGGGAAGAAGAATGGTGATGTAACTAATGCCTTCAGTTTTTCTGCCATGTCTTAACTACAAGGATTTTCACATTATTGTCTGAGCCTTGGCCTAACACTCAGCAGAACAGTGATGCAGAACAGTGGATCTGGTAGCTGATAAATGTTACATAGCAATTAATGGGGAAGAGGATGCTTTGGCCAGTACATAATTCACTGAATATGTGTTTAATGAGGGAGAGTGAAATTTGGGAATGAGGGTAACTTCGGTCCTCCCCTGCCATTGTTCATGCCACTGTCTGGGAGGGGGAATAAAACCACTGTCTTCAGGGCTTTGCCAAACTCAGTAGAAAACCAAAATTCTACTGGGGAGCAAAACCTGTTCTTTCATCCTGCTCCTCTCTAGAAGGGGAACCCAGGATAGCCACAGATTTGTGCTTCTGAGACCAATGCCAGACTGTAAATGGGAGCAAAGACACATGTTTCAGGGTTATGCTGCATGGGAGGGTTTCTTTTTTACTACCTCTGCCCTTGCCAACTTCTTGTCACAGCAGAATATCCCATCTGCCTCCTCTTCTCTCCTAGGTAGTATTATTCATCCTTTCTTTTTTTATGAGGCCAGACTGTGACCACAAAGGAAGCAACAGCATCTCTCCAGAGAGCAAAGAAACTCTGCAAATGTGTTTACTGCTGCATTCCAGGTGTATTTACCTTTTTTTATAAAGGATTTCTTTCCAATGATTAGCCTGCCAGGCACTTTAACGTCTCCCCAGAGTTTAATGGGGAAGAATCTGCAGTGGACATTTGAAGTCTATGTAAGCCATGTAAATAAAACTCATCCATTGTGTGGAAACCTTTTCTCCTGCCATAGGAGAGAGGACAAACACTCACAGTGCATGCAGACTCACAGAAGATCAATAGGTTGGATGCTGAGTTTGTGGATATGAAGAGGGTGACAAAGGAGAATCACAAACAAATGAAGAGCTGATCTTGCAGACCTACCTGACACAGACTTTGTATTGCAAGGATTCTGTTTTGCTAGGAATTGCCACATCCCTTTTTCTTCTGCTGCGGATATCAAACCAATCTATTTTAGACAGTGTCTCAAACGTGCTGTTTCCTGCAGTAGTCAAGTCCTCATAATCATCATCTTCATCAGAGTATTCAGCTTCTAGAGGTGAGAGGCATGGTCAGCCATGCACAAATTTGCCTGCAATTTGGCTCCTTTTGGTATAATGATAAATATCAGTGGGCACTCGTGCCATCACTGTGAGTTTCATAAAAGTCCACTGTAAACTGTCTCAGTGTTTCCAATTCATTCAGAGTCAGAATTTTAGGGATAACTATAGTAAGAATAACTAACAAATATAGCTAAAAATGGGGTTTAGGCTTTGCATAAACATGTAAAGGACAATCCCTCCCTCCAAAAGTTAACAGTTTCAAAAAAAAAAAATAGCTGACGTAGGCAGAGATGATGATGAATACACACTTCAGGGGATGGAAAACACATTCTTGCTCGTATGAAAGACCTATGACAGGTCTGCCTCAAAAAGTTTTAAGCCAACATGGTATGTCCCTTATTAGCCAGGGAACTGAGCTGGGCTCTCTCCTCTGTGAAAGTAGTTCACTTCTCCTTTCTCAAGAAGACTGTCCAATTGTGCCTGTGTAACTGTTAAATACCTGCTGCACCTACAGTCACTCAGATAGTTATTATGCTATTTAAAAATAAGAATAATAAGCTAAATGAAACAATAGCTTGGCAGAGTCCAGGGGCTTCTTTTTTTCCTTGTTTCGTTCATTTGTTCCCAATTTCCAAGGCTGGAATGCTATAGAGTATCATTAGCAGCTGGCCAAACATGTCACCTTTGAGACCCAACCCCTTCCCTTTTCACTCACCAGAGTACTTAAGGCTTCCTTCCACTTCCACTGTCAAAATCAAATCATTGCAGGTGTTGTTCTCCAGCTCAGGTGACCAGTACATTTTTAATATCTAAGATGAACATACAAACAGCAAGCCACTAAAAATATAATTTAAATGACTGGGAATTTACCCATTAAACGCATGGGAGCGTGGGAAGACCAGGCCCCCAGTGGCACAGACTGGTCACAGAGGACTGTCACGGATATAAGCAGGTCCCATGTGCAATCCACAAATGGTGTTGGACTCCTTTGAGATAACTCTCCATTCCCAACCACAAAGAGGTCTTTCAAACTCCAGCCACCCCTATCACCCTTGACATTTTATGGATTTAATAAAGTTAAAGACAGGAAAAATTGACTGTCCATAAGGGCAGGCTTTAGGCCACAAATTTTAGAATTTTGGCAGTAGGAACACAAACACTGAGGCCATGGCAAGTAAGTTTTCACTTTGTTTTCAAAAAGGCATTAAAAGAAATCTAGTTGGACTCTGGATTTTGAATTTACAGCTTACACTCATTGTCCCATTTCCTTTGCCGTGTACAGATACTTCAAGTTTTCTCCCAAGTTCAAACTGCAAACCAAAGGGAAAAAAAAGATATTTAGTCTGTGTTCAGCATTTGATCTATTGTTTTCCTAACATCTTGACATCCTGACAGTCTTCTATGCCTTTACCCCCCCAAACCTCAGTAGGGAAAACTTTTAGCTATGGAAGGAATTATGAGACCTCATGTCTCAAGATTTTAAATGTACGAGCTGATGCACCTTACTCTGCTATTTTAGGGCCCAGTAAATGTATTTTACCAACTTCACTCCTTCCTTTGTATCCTGGATTTCACATTTTCAGAGTTCCAAGCACAATGAAGATCAGAATATTCCCCTTCTTCCTCATTCCCTAGAAGGACTTGGGCTCCTAGCTGCTTTTCACTCCTAGGAGAGATTCACATCACCAAAGTCCTCAAAGAGACAGGAAAGCATCTCCAAAGTCTGCTGCTAAGCACCTGCTTTTTTTTTTTTTACTTTAAAAAGATTATGTTGTTCTACAGATTAAATTATTTCAAGGTATTATAAACCAGCTACATCATGGTTGCTTAACATGAGAAAACCTAGGTTACATTATTTAATTTCTCCTTTTTGAGGGAAAAAACCCCCTTCAAAACAACAAATACTTGTGTACCTCTATCTGCTTCTGAAATTCTTCATGGCCATCAGTCAGAACAATGCTGTAGTAATTTTGCCTTCCAGGTGTTCCCAGTCTGACAGTCAGGTCGGTGGAAGCAGTGTTCAGTGTCTGTATGCTGTATGCTGACAGAGCTTCTAAGGCCACCACTGTGTCCTAGGTGAGAAAGAAAAGCAAAATACCCAGCAGGTTTATTAAACCAACCATGCCAGGTTATTTCAACAACATGTAAGATGATATTATCAGTTATCTTGAATTCAGTTTTATGCTTTTTGCTGCTTTGAAGTTCTTGTGTATCTGTCTGTTCCTACTTGAACAGACTATTTAATCTCATTTTCCAGCTTCTTTTAGCACTAAAATCATAAAACCACTGGAGTTCTGACCTTACAAGTCTTCATGAAGATAAAGAATCTTCTTTGCTGATGTTAAATGATTTTATTTTGGCCCATTTTTAATTAATGAGCCAAAATTTTTAGTGCTTCATACATCAAAGAAGTTGAAAATTAACTGCTATGATGCTTTCAAATCTCAATGAAAAAGTCTTTAGGAGGCTTCTATTTCCTTCCCTCCCCTTAAGATTCCCCCTGAACTGGTGGTCAGGCACCTGTGTAGAGCAGTACCCTCCGCCGTAGTTCCTTCTTTCCATCAGCCACGTGGCAATAGGCCTTGCATATTCCATGTCTTCCAGGAGCAAGGTTTGAAGCAGGGCATAGGCAGTGGTTTCCACTGAGACTGCATTGTTGCCATTTCCCCAGTAGCGCTGCTGCTTTCCTGCAAGAATAACTCAGTCTTGAATCCACTTGGTAGAGACATTTGCCAAAAATCACTATTGCTCTGCACAGTGGGTATTTCCTGTCATGGCACAGAGGAACCACAAGACACAGATGCTCTTGTGAGAGCAACAAATCAGTTGGGAAGCAAAGATTATGGAAAAGGAAACTCACGATTTTTGATTTTGACTTCTCCAAGCATCCCAGTCTAATGACCCCATTGTACAGTGATGTCCATCTGATGGAGTGGTAGCATTGTGTCTGGTGGTCCCTCAGACATAACTATTAATTATGGCCACAAATCCAGCCTTGAGTAAGGACAACCATATTTCCTATGCTTAAACTGGGGCTGTTAAACTGTAATGTATTTACCAAACATATTGGGAGGAATTAGCAGAACGGTGGTGCAGCCACACAGCCGACTGGCTCAGCAGTCACCACAGCCACACCCTGTGGGGGAAAGTGGTGACATCCATGGGGAGCTGGGACAAAGCACTCAGAACTGGTGGGGAGCTTTGGAAGCAGGTGGGCTGGAAGAGACACCTTCCCTCTTGACCACAAATCCAGTCTGGACTACTCCTGTATGTTGCTATTTTCTCATCCAAAGTTTCTTCTTTCTCATTTGGCTTGGACGATTTTTTCTTCCCAAGGGAAGCAGAAAACATAAATGAGTATTTACTGTGGTTTTGTTCCAATTCCAATATCAGAGAAGATAATGATCCAAGCTTCACTATGCTGTCACTTTATAGTGATATTAATTAATAAAATTACATATTAAAATGTCAAACATTGAAATATTTAATTACGTAATTTAAATAATTAAACATATTACACATGTATGTGCACAGTTGTATAAAATTAATTTTTCTTCATTTACTTCAATTTGTTTTGTTCATGTAAGTGTGCTCAGAGTGTTTCAAATAGGAAAAGTGCTTTCTAAAAGGATTTTTAAGAATGGTTACCAGTACCTTCATCAAGAGAAGAACAGCCCCTTAATTTTTCTTTCACAAACTGGGCGTCGTCACTATCGGACTGCACAAGTGTCAGAGCATAAGCAGTGATGACTGTAGAATAGCAGTCAGTACTTCTTGAAAATTGATTTTTCATGTAAGTCACTGCTCCTGCAATCACTCGTGCCTGTGAAAACACAATGGACCCATTTGTAAAGATCACTGAGACCTACTAACTGTTGCTTCTGACAAGAATACTAGGAAATTAGAATACTCCACTGCAGTAATTTTTAAGACATTATAATATTTGCTTAGTGGTTAAAGCCATTGATGATGAAGCGTGTAGCTCAAAACGTCTTGCTGTATACTAGGCCATGGTGTCTTTTCCTATCCACCACAGATGTAAGCAGATCTTAAATGCCTTATTTGCAGTACTCCAAGAGATAGTAGGGTGGATGTGCCATTGTGCAAGAGCCTGCAGACTTAAAGAGTCAGGCTTCCTACCACATCAGGTGACTGGTAGACACGTAGGGTCTGTTGCAACGCTATGGTTACGAAGGCAGTCATAGCCAAATCCTCTTCTGCTGACTTAATGCCACCCTGAGAGATGAAACATGAAAAGGAGAAGTTAAATGTGCACGTGCACGCTTAAGATTAAATCTAGAAAATTACTTCCCATAAAGTCAAGGATCTTCTCTGCAAACCCTCTGACCACATACCACATGGCTGTAGCCTTAAATTTTTCTCAATAGTATGTGTCTATCTGAAATATATCTTCTATGGTGACAGCCAGTTTGCATAAAACAGTGTAAGAGGTCAGGAACCCACCACGTCCTTCAGTTGATAATCAAATATTTAGTTATTTTTCTTACACCTAAAAATATACAGCTTCTCATTGAAACATTCATGGTTTCAATTTTCAATCACTAGGGGGGTGGGTTTTTTTTCATTTCTGTGCTACTCTCTACACACTAAAGAGCCCTCTACCTTGCATACAGAACTTCTCTCCTATAAAGGTATTTATTACACCAATACTAGATCATTTCTTATCTCTCTCCTTGATAAAGTAAGCACAGTGCTCTCATTAGCTTTTTTCCTCTGAAAGCTCTCGAAGTACATGTAAGAGAGAAGATTATCTCAGCTCTAACACAGGTCAAAAAAACCCCAAAACCCTTTGACCAATCCTTGAGCTACTTGTTTATTTTTCCCCAATAGTGCTACATCAACTGTGAAACTAGCTTTGAAGGTGAAAGCCTCACTAGTTATTTGACACAGATCATTAATAATATTAATGCGTCATTTTTTCATATATGGCCACTAAACTGCATTTTCAATGAGTTTTGGAAGATGCGTATTACTTTCCTAGACTAAATTCATGGACAGTATAACAATTTTGTGTTTCTGGACTGTTATAGAGGATGTGTAGACCAAGATATGCAATTGGAAATTCTGATTAAGTGTTAACATTTTCTTTTTTCAGCATGGGCTTGGTGAAATACTGAAACAGATTACCCAGACAGGCTGGGAGGTACTCGAGACTTGGCTGGACATGGCCTTGTACAATCTGATCTAACTAGAACTGTTTCGAGCAGCATTTGGACTGGATGACTTCTGGATGCTCCTTCAAAATGAAGTTACAATTCTACACTCTATTGCCTTTGGCGATAAAAGGCTTACATTTTTACCAAATATATGATCCTCAGAATTAAATTTTAAGTGCTCTATAGGCATAGCTGAAAAAAGTATCTAAGACTCTATAAAAAGATAAAGGTGGTGAAGTGCTAGCTATGCATCTGACATAACAGACCTGTTAACAAATTAATTTTACATTACAGATTTTGTACTTATATTACAGATTTATTTATCTTCAGATACATTTCTAGTTACTCAACAACACATAGTATTCCTTTCAATCCCTAACAGCCCTAAACGCACAACAAAATTCTTCTTTATATGGATGATCTACCTGCATCGACTTGTCCATTACGGGGTGGTGGTCGTGGAATGAACCGTCTGCCTGCTGTTGATTAACCAAGTAGGAAACTGAGTTGATTATGTGACTGTCTTGGATATCGAAGTATTCTTTGCTCCTTGTGAGTACTTTAACAATGAATGCAGTTAACCTGTACAAAAGAAAATTTTCCAAACTTGTGCTGACAGATATTTATAGAAGACTATACTGACAGGAAGATAAACATTCTAATTTTATGCACAGACTCATATTCAATACAGTGCACTCACTGGAACCTAGTGAGTTATTGTTCAACATCAGCACGAATATTTGTACTCTATGGCAAATGCAAATAATCAGTGGGTCAGTATAAATCTCTTTCACCAAGGGCTGAACACGCTCAGAGAACTTTGTGGCTGATTATTCATGACAAAAGTACATAGACAACCAAGAGATTTTCAAAATCCATAGCCAAAAAAAACTTCTGATGCATCAAATGATAGTAGAGGTAAATTGGAAAAAAACCCAACCAAAAAAACAAAATTAAAAATCCAAAAATAAAACCCCAGGAAAAAAAAATCACTCACCATACACTACTGGGAGTTGCTTTAAATGCTCCATAGGAGCCATCCTCCTTCTGAAACTCTAGCAGTCTAGTGTAACCTGCATGAACAGGAGAGCACATAACTGTTCAGAGAACACCCATATTCACTGGGCATTTTCCTGCATCACTTGTATTATAATGGACGTGTCCTGTATTGACTGGTGGAAGAGTTCATGGGGGTGTTCACTGGGGCATTAAGGAGGAAATGACTGGGTCAGCAGAATTTGACACAGAAAAATCACTAGGCTTAGAAGGTCCTCTGTCTTGTTGGACTTAATTGAGCCATGAAAATAACCTGAAAACTGCAGATACCTATGGCTGCAAAATATATTAGGTGTAGTTGATATTGGGAAATTAATTTCCATTACTGACAGCTTTTCAAGCTGTTGATTTTATGGTGCATTGAATCAAAAACTATACAAAACATCATCTACTGGGTCAGACAGTCTTAGAAATCATGAGCTGTGGCCTCTGATCTAGACTGCTATTATCTTGACAAAGTTTATATCATAGCCATACAACTGATTTTCTACACTGATGAACTTCAATGAGAATCAATAAAAGCATAATATAGGGACTAAACAATGCCGATAGTACCAAATTCTCATTAGCAGGATCTTATGTCACTTTTGGCAGTCTTGAATAAATAGGCAAAGGTCTCCATGCAGCACCTGCTAGAATGCTTCTAATCTCTACTTATACACTTGTTTTTCACTGATGAAATGTGTTTATCATGTCTGAAGATCACAAATACAGGTACATTGTATCGCTTTATGCCATAAGCACACCACTGCAGCTAGAAAGATCAGCTGTACCTGCTCCGATACTGACAACTCCCCGTGTTAGTCCCTGTGAGCTGGAACATTTCCACATACTGTGGCCCTGGCTTTGCTGTATGTTTAATACCAGCTTTGGGTCACATCTCGCAGTAGAGTCTTCCAGAAGCAGACTTGCAGATGTCCTCTCCCTAAGGAAACTCCCTCCCTGGCTTGGCCCAAGGCTACTGAAGTCCTTCTAGCTTATGTAATGATGAATACAGGAATGGGGAAGGGAAGGTGTCAATATCATGATTAACACAGTGAATTTCCTTTGTCATACTCCCCTTGACAGCCACAGATAGAGATGTCTACATCCCAGCTGGCTATTCTAAGCAGTGTCTGTGATCCATGGGGAGAAATAAGCATTATTAGGATGTGATTTATCTTCATTGATTTTGAACATTGGGAGGCAGTGAACAACTGGCCTTTGCTATCCGTGTACTGTTGATCCGCTCAGATTTTACTTTCTACTTCTAAATTAGGCAAGACAGAAGATGTCAGTGTCAATACCATCCAGTGTCAGATGTTGGCAATTAGTCTCCTAAGCCCTCCTCACAAGTTCTGTCTCTCATGTCTGCCTGCAGACTGTCAGGGGCATTTCTACGCGGCTGTGTTAAGACATCGGGCACTCCTTCAGGAAGCAGCCTCAGCCAGTGTGCAGTGCAAACAGATAACAAAGATCCCATCCTTTGGCTTCCGGTTGTTTTGGGTGTTTGGGTTTTCTGTTTTTCCTTCTGCATACCTTTTTCAATCATACCAATGGCCTCCTGCTTCCGTTCGGGGTTAAAGTTCACCCACTGCTCGCTGGCGTCCAGGTACTCAATAGCATAGACTGCAGGGGCCATTTTCACCATCGTCTGCTCTGCACAGCCTGTGGGCACCTGGATCAGCTTCTCAACTCCACTGAGACTAAGACAGTTTTCAACAGACTCGTCCATAATGTTCCCTGTTGTAAAAAACACAAGCTGTAGTACACATTTTATTCAAAACTGATTGATGTAGTATGAAGAAAGGCGATCCCAACTATAGCCTGACATTCCAGTGTGGCCTGATACTCCTCACTACTAAACACTGTTCTCAGCTACCTAAGACTTTATAAAGCTCTTCAAACAAGAGCAAGGATGAGGTGCCAGGCCCTGGGAAAGCTGGAGAAAGGAGGCTGGCACAGTGAAGGATTATGAAGAAGAGTCCTCAGGCTACTGGAGGCAGGGAAGTGAGGGAAGGGAGAAAGACTGGTGTATCAGGTTCCGGCTGGAAAGGTCTTGTCAAACCAGCTCTGATCCTCCCACAGAGGGATAAAAAGATTGCGCATTAATCATGCCAAACTTTTTTTTTTTTTCTCTCTGCAATTTTATAACTTGACAAAATCAAAGATCCCTTTACTTTAGAACAGGGATTTGAAATGGAAGCCAATACCCTTTGTGTCACAAATGCATTAATTTACATTTCTTGGGTGGTGGGGGGGGAAGTATTTAGCACTAATAAGAATACTTGCAAATAGATGTTTTTAAAATATGTATGCATGAGTATATATATGTATGATATATATGTATGTATACAATTTTATTTGATTAAATGAATATATGATTGTACACACCTCCTCTTTGGAAAAACAGAACTCCCCAGAACCTATACATCAGAGTCTGGCATCCTTATTTCTGAAATCTAAAGCAGATTTCTACAGACCTACACGCAGTGTGGGGTTATTAGAGAAGGTGAACTCTTCCCTTCACCCCTGGCCTTCCCATAATGTTAGTCTGAGCACAGCGAGGAAGGATGGATCTCATAAAGTTATTATATCCACTACAAGTAAGAAGGAGTAATTAGAAAGAGGAAAAGGTAGTGGATCAACCCTGGGGATGTTTTGTTTTATGACCTGGTCATGTAGCCCAGACCGTTTGAGTCATAACAGAAAATCCAGGAGAGAATGGAGACTTGCCCTGCAGGAATGAACAGCACAGAGGGGCCTGTCCCTTGTCACCTATGGAGAAGTTGTTGACAAAAACATTACATTTACCTTTCAGGCTAACTAACACGTGGCTATCAGAACCCGGTACCATATTAGAAGGTCTGTTCAGGTCCACTGTATGGGACTTCACTACAAATAAATAATAAATAGATACATACATCCAGACATTTAAAAAAATAAACAACATACAATGTAATTTTAGAAAAAAATCTTTCTTATATTGATTTAATTTTCAATCTTTAGTAATATTTTAGACTTGAAACAAAACTTGTTTTTAATACCTTTTATGACCCATTAGTGAATTAAATAGATGCCCAGGTAATGTATAAAAAATGATACCTTGAAAAACAAAAGTAAAATAAATCAATTCTAAAAACTTATAATTTTTTTTTTTCTTTCATGAGTCTTTTACTATGTATTGGATGAAGAGATTTCTGACAAGTTCTGGTTAACCAAAGGAACATCCATGCATTAAGAAGCATTTCACTGAACCCATCATTCACTCTTCATTCTTTTTCCAAACCTCATCTGTATCAAACCTTTCGGGTAACTTACAGTCACTGTTAATGCAAATGGTTTCTTCTTCTCTCTGTAAAACACCTTCGGCCTGCACAATTAAGGAAAGAAAAGTCAAAACGTTTGCAAGCACTCACACCTGAAATCAAGCTGCAGGAAACCCATGAGCTCCACCTGAGCACTAGGCCAGCAGGTGGCACAAATAAGTGATTTTGAAGGGAGATTTCTCTCTAGATAAAACTCAACCTTCAAATCAGAATTTCAGTTTTCCGATTGAAATACTAATAAACTTTACTGACATTTTTGTGTTACTATTGAAACCTTTCCCTGGATGAAATACCTTTAACAAAAACTAACCCCCAAAAATTAAACTTCAAAGTTTATTCTCAGATTTGTGACCCATCAAGTCAAATTCACAGAGGGACTTGTGTTTGTAAACCTCTCATGTATGAAATCCATGAAATTCTGAGTACATCTTGGGTGTAACACTTAAATTTTTTTTCCTTCTGATTCCTTACATCCCTTTTCCTACAGTTTCAGTTTTAGTAAAGCTAATTTTACAGTTACTTTTAGTGTTTTGGTGTAGCATTGAACTCTGAGTCTGTGTCTCTATCTACAAAAGTTATGGCCTTTACAAACAGCAGGTTCCCAGCATCCCATGCCTTATCCTTACCTACGTGGCTATACCCTGACATTGGGGGTGCAAGGATTCGTATTTTGCACTTTTTGTGTGGATGGAAAATAGCCTTCAATGGGTCACTTGGGTACCGTAATGAGTCTGTGTTGGCACTTGAAAAGTGATTTTTTCTAAAAGGCTCCTCCTTTGTATAATTTTGAAAGAGAGCTAAGGTATTAAATAATCAATACGGCATCTTTGTTTGCCTGTGAATGATATATTTGAGGACAAGCACAGATTTGTGAGGTGCCTGCCCTCAATTCGTTACACCTACCACAACTTTGAGATTCTTCCTAATGCTATCACTGTGCCCAGAATCCTGGTCGAAAGCAACAATGGTAATTGGGATTTCTCCCACAGTCAGAGGGACGACTGAGAAGAAGGCTGGTGTGGCCGAGTTCCCCTTAGCCAGCAGTGGCAGCTGCACAGCCCTCGCTGTTGTCTCTGCGGTGCACAGCCCCTTCACTGCTTCCATCTTCACTACCACCTGCGGGGACAAGGCAACGCCCAAGATCAGTCCCAGTGCATCACTGTGCAGGGAAAATACCTCTGGCCGCCCCTTCCAATGTAAATTGTTCTGGGAGCCTATGGCCTGTTAACGTTCAGCTGTATTGATTAGGGCTCTGAAGGTAAGTCAGCTAACATTTCCTCATCACACTGTATTTGAAACAGAGTTTTGGCCTACCCCCAAACCACAGTGAAGTAAGAAGGATAGTACATTTCTATGCATCCCAGCTCTACACAGTTCAATGCACTTCAGAAGATGCTGGTCAAACAGCTGGTTGGGAGATGGGAAGAAGTGAAAAAAAGTATCAGCCTTAGGACAATGGAGGCCATAAGCCCAGTGACAACTGTGGCCATATGCAGGACTGCATAGGAGCCACATGGAGACAAAAAGTGGCTTTGTGTTGTATGCACAATGCGTTTCGTGGCTAACATGTTGGATGGTGTGCTTGTAATTTCCCCTCTGTACCTTGTGTAGCTTCTGAAGTACCTGCAAGTATCAGTGTCAGCAGCTGGGTATTGTCCCCATTAGCAAACAGCAAAAAAGGAACTCATTGCTTTAATGAAGGGGGAGAAGACATACCCAAAGACAAAGGATATGACTGTGTAACATGGTGAATAAAAGCTGCTTTATACAATGAGTTCGATTAGCAAGTAGAACTGGATCCTGTCCTTGGGAAAGCTTTCAAGGTGGGAGCATTATGTCTGGACTGTAGGAGGGTACCAAAGGGTGTCCAGGTCATTAACATTAAATTATCACAAAACTATAGATCTAGCCAGCTAGGCAGGCAAGGTACAGCAGCTGTTGATAACACTACCTGGAGATCCTTGGGCAGGTAGTTGTAAACCACTGCTTTTATTTCCAGTTGCTCGTGTCGTCTGACTGAGTACGGTAATCTCAGGGACACAAAAAAGTCTTTGAAAACTGCAAAGGTGTGGGGATCAGCTATACAGAACCCTGGGGTGAGAAAAAGAAAGACAACTAGAATTGAGAATTACGCACTTAACATCAGCTAACAGGAACTTAAATGTCTAATCAAAACTCAGTGCCTGGACTCCCCTGAGGTCACAGGCAGGAGAGGACAACAGGTGTACTCAGAATTCATTTAAACTCATCTGCGCTAGAGACCTATCTCTAGTTTTCCCCCTGGAGTCACTGCCATGGTTTTTGATAGGTAAAACTTGGCTGAAGTATTTGTATGTTTTGTGAGTGAAATGTGGCCCAGTTTTCCTTTTTTTGTTTTGCTTCATGTTTAAAACACAATGACCTTTCCTTGCTTTCTGAAAATAAACTCCGTGCGCATCACTGCACCCCTGGATGAGCCTCCCCTTCCAAAGGGGAGTGGGCAGTACAAGATAGACCCTTTGTCCATCCTGCACGGTCCTCATCAACTCCTAGGAGCTCCCAGAGAGCAGCACCTGGGAACCTGGGCTCTCTGGTGTCCAGCCCTTGGCCGGTCCTTTGCTGGTTTCCTGTGCTCTTTCCTGCCTTAGAGACCACAGACTTTCATGCTTTGAGATGGACAGAACCTGGTCCCAGAATTATTCAAAGAAAAGTGGTGTTACTACTGCTACCTTTCTTGTGGCTTCCTGGCCATGTGGAAGCTAAAATGGGGTGGTTTATTGAGTGGAAAGAATAAAAACCAGTTTTGATTGTATGATCCATTGTCCTTGAGCCCCTACTTCATGTTGTTTTTATAAATATAAATCTATACCTTACCTTCTAGCTGGGCTTTAACATGGCATAAAAGAGAGAAGTAAATATCATGATCAAAACACTTTATGTTTTTTCATTTTTTTGTTTCAAAGAAACAAGCAAATAAAAAGCCCCAATACTTATACCTTTTTCAGGAGATATACTTATTGCCTGAACTTCCCAGGTGGTTATAGAGTCAGGAGCAAAGTTTTTCACACTAAAAACCACAAAATAAAACATATTAGAAGGCAGGTATAAAATGTAAACACTGTCATTTGATGAAGTTTGAGTATTGTAAGGGAAAAACATATTCCCTCAGCTGTGGAGACAAAGTACTTGCAAATATTCTGAAGTCCTCTGCATCAGATCTACAGAAAGCTGATATTTATATACATTTGGCAGTACAAATTTAAACATATTTACCTAGTCAGGCAACACAGTACCTGTGCTCTCCTGGGCTTTCCACTTCTTCAAAACTCCACCACCAGCTCTCAGGAAAATAACTGCGCAAGCTGATAGAGGTTTCATCAAACAATTCTTCATGTTCATTGTATTCTGCAAAACAGGAGCGAGGTTTCTTTTTGGAAGCCTTTGGCTGCTGACCTTACACTGTGTTGCAGGGAGTCAGCTTGTCAGAGCACAAAAAATGCTCTGAATGAAAATATTTCATCTGCGTTTCATGTTGTAAATTAAAGAAAAAATGTTCAATAAAAGAGAAGCAATGACCATAGCTTGTCACTGAACAAAGAGATAGTTCCTCTTTCCAACTTCTATAACTATGCGCCACCAAATGAGAAATGAGTCCCCTGTAGTAAGGCTAGCAAAGATGTTCCTACTGTCCCATACTTTCAGCAGACAGAGGATGAAAGGGAAAATCTGTGAGAAATGGTAGCAGGAATTACTCTCAGAATGGGATCATTTTAGATGCAAAGTAATTTTTGTTTTGTTTTTGTTTTGTTTTTGGTTTTTTTTTGTGGTATGAGGTGACATGTAATGTCTGGTCAGAGATAGACTTCGGGGAGAAGAAAAGAAGAAAGAGACAAAACTATTCCTGGCTGAAGTGGAGCTTTCTCATGACAGCATTTTGGAGGTACTTGGGTGTTATAACAGCAGTACCACTAAAAAAGGAGTCATGAATCTGAGACTGCTTAGAGCCTTAAATGCAGACAACCAGCCCTTTCCCTGCTCTGCTGCCTGCAGCCTCTCTGGGGTGTGGGCAGGGGCCATCAGCTCCTCTGTAAGACTGGAGGGGCCAGCAGTGGTTAAAGTGACTCCTGCCTTTTCTCACCCCAAGAAGTTATCCCGCCCCACTCCCACCTTCCCAGTGTGAAGATGCAATGCTGCATGGCTGCCTCACTGTCCCAGAGCTCTCCAAAATGCTGAAGTGAAAACTTCTTCCCCATCCCTACAGCACTAAAATGCCCCTTGACCCTCCCCTGCCACCACAAGAAGGGAAAAAGCGGCAGAGTTGTATGCCAGTGCTCTTTACGTCGTGCCAAGCCCACTCTGTTCCTCTGCTTTGCCAGCTTCCTGAGGGCTGTGGCTTTCTCACAGCAGTCCTGGAAGGCGTTCCTGCATTCCCGGGAGCCAGACACCTTTGCCAGCCTTTTCGCACAAGAAAACCTCATGGGATTTAATTTCATTCCGTCTTGGCAGCATTTGAGTAGAGCAGTGTTTTGGTATCTGCCGGCTGCAATAGAATGAAAGCCCAAGTTAGTGCTGTGTAAGTAGAAATCAGTGCAAAGGGTTTCACTGTGCTCATTCCTGTCGTTCTTTGCCTTTAACATTAATTTCTACTGCAACAGTCAGTCTTCAGCCTGGGACTCTGAAAACCGTCCATCCTAAAAACAGTCCACAAACACAGGAGGAAAGCATAGGCTCTATGGCATCCTAGACATCCTGTTCTAAGCCCTCTCTTCACAGTCAGACTGAATTAAAAATTGAATCCTCTTTGCAGGCTGGAATTCTTCATAGAAATAGCAATATCAGTGTTCTCTTTCCTGAATAAAGAGTCTGATTTCAAAAGTAAGGAAGATTCCAACTCCAAGCCTTCATGCCTTCTGGCAAGAAAATGAGAAAAAAAAAAAGTTTGCATAAATTGACATTTTATACCAAATGCCATACTAACTAACTCTTCTCTTAATTGAAGCACAAAATACCAAAGTTGGCATAGCTTCAAAGCAGAATGTCGAGAAAAAGACAGGATTTATAAAACCTCTTCTGACCGTACAAATAATTTTGAAAACCTCAAAGTCATGACTGATGACATGACATATTATCTAGTAGAAGTGCTTCACATTTGGAATTATAAAGTGGTGAACTAGTTTCCATTTACGGACATTATTTGGTTTTGGTTTTTGAGCTGTTTTGATGAATGATGCATCAGGTCACACAGCACAGCACACACTCTTGTGCCAGGTTATGTCACGTGATGCAAGAACTGGGACCGAGAATATCTTGGCATCCTTCACTATGCCATCACTTCTTGCCCCCTAGATCCCAGACACATCCCTTTGCCTCTCCCCTGCTAAGATTTTCAGACCACCCAGATAAGCAGACATACCAATTCCTGACATTTTTTTCTGAAAATCCAAAGATCTCTTCTGCCTTCTGGTGCCCTGGAGGCATTTATATCCTGGGATGGCAGAACAGAAGCACTTGGTCATGATAATATGACAGGAACAGCCTGATCATTCACATCATTCATGAAGACCCGTCTTAGGACCCATCTCATTGACAGAAGACCCACAGTTTGAGAGAGACCCACAGATCTTCCAGCCCTAGCCAGCTGCTGCCTGCCTCAGCTGAGGGGGCCACCAAAGGACCAGCACCCACCATCTGGGACATCTGAGCTGCCAGCATGCAGTGGAAGAACGGAAGAAAAATCCAGAGGCAAAGAAGATTTTACAGTATCAGAGTAAAAATGTTTCTGATTTTTTAAGCAATCAGTCTCTCCAGATCTGTAGTGGTCTTACACAAATTTCTGAATGACAGATTGCACTTACCTTCCCGAAGGCTGGATTGAATCGTGTCTGATATGAAAGCCAGACCAACATCAGTAAAAACCTGAATGCTGTTTGCGCCACCACCCACAGAACATCCAAGATCATACGAATTCATAGCATTAAATACCTGCCAAATAAAATGGCACAGATGGACTGTACATGCTTGTAAAGGGTTTACACATACATCAGAAAAATTCTCACAGCCTTTAATTCGCAGAAGAAAGACAAACTGGTGGTGCAAGCTGCATTTGGAAGCAGATTAAAGCCAAGGGATATTTTAGTTAGGGAGTGCTTTCAAGCAATGCTTTTTTAAATTTACAAACTTTTCTGCCATAGAATGGAAATCCCCATCTTAAATATACCATTCATCTTAAACATGCCATTCATCTTAAATGGATCCTAAATTGCAAAAGAAAAAACATTTTCAAGTTTAGCAAAGCGTTGTTTAAGCAATTAATAGCTGTTAATCACATTTTGATCCTCTCATTAGTCATGGAAAAATTTGCTTGACTAGTAGCTGTGATATTTTCTTCTTACAAATATCTTACTTTTTTGGCTGTAAGCTTATTTTTCTTATTCAGAATAAAAACTGCCTTATCAACCACAGCTAAGGCAACTTTCCCTGCATGGTCCATTTCAATCTGTAAATTGACGTGGTCTGTTGGTTCATATGTGTCTCGTTCTGTTCTCACTTTAATCTAAATAGAAAAGATTGAAACAAAAATAGAATATTTGTTAATAAGAAGTGAAGACTCTTTGGGCCAGGAACACTGTCAGCTGTGACTGTCAGCTGTCAGAAGCTGGGAGATGTTCCTGTTTTGTGGAGTTTCTGTCTGTGATCCTGCATTTTGGGACATGTAGGTGCAGATATTTCACATCGAAAGAAATCACAGGGAACTGAAAGATATGTCTTGCAGAATACTGGACACTGACTTTCAATGACATTTAAGCACCAAGAGAAATTAAAAGTGTGTGTAAGGGGTTTGTGGAACTGAGGTCTTCAAGATAATTTTGTTATTTTCCAGTGGAAACAAAACTACCATGAAAGTCAGCAGAAGACCAAATAATATACAAAATTAACCAACTTAAACCAGTCTGTAATCATATTGCCTGCTTTCTGTCACACACTTGAGTTTTTTAGCACTACTGAGTAAACACGGATCTGGTTCTGATATACACACTTCTGTAGTTTAAGAGGAAGTAACCCTGGTGATTTAGTAATAATAGGGAATTATTACTAGAAATACCTGTGAACATAACTGTGTATTTTCTTTGTATAAATGAAGAATAAGTTTGATAGAGATGGATAATTTTTTCTTGAATTTTTTTTCCAAATGGACCATCTTGTCCAAAATGGACTTTTTTCAAAACAAACACTTTCAGTGGAAAAAGACATTTTAGACAGCTTACACTTTTCAGTAGTTTTGTTTCATGCTACTGGAAAAAAATCCTGTGTCTTGTTTTTTTTTGTTTTAACTTATGGTCCCAAAAAGGAGGAGGGGAAAGAGAAGGAAGATGAAAGTAAGGCTTAGTGGGCCTCCTATTTTATCCACACTTCATTTTCAAATGTAAAGTGTTCTTTATAAATGCTTTTAAAGTGCTACCAAATCTCAGAAAATTACTTTTAACAGAAATTAAAAAGCTTGAAATATTACTTCAAATTCATACTTTTTTCCCAATAAATGGCTTTGCTTTCTTTTGTGCGACACACATCACTGCAAAAAGACAAAGTTATAAAGAGATTCTTCCCCCTCAACAATTCTATTGGTGTTTTCTTGGGGATTTCTAAAATATAGACACTGACAGGGAGTGATTTTTTCTGGATGAAACTATTTTTCATCTCTTTTAGGCACAACCTGGGAGCCTTTCTGAGCTATACCTTTCAACACAACTCCTGATGACTCCTTTTCAATAAAAATTCCATGTCTTTCACTTTGTAATCCCAGGCCTGCACTTGCTCTGCCAGTACCCCATGCTTTTTTTTTTTTTTTAATTTTGGAACGCAACAACAGAAGCCACGAGCTTTGAAAGCACCTTTCCTTCGCAGACATCCGTGACGTCCACCCACGCAGAATCAGCGATGATCTCTTGCCGGCCCTCGTTCTCAATGAAGTAGTAGGCTACAAACCGAAAGGTAGGCACCATCTTCTCAGTGATTTTGAGGTTTATCACTTTGTTTGAGGATGGGACCCTTCCCAAAAGCTCAGCTTGTCCCTTTGCCACAACCTGCAAGACAGAAACAAAGAGAAATCAAATATTGTGACTCTAACCCAGAAAGGGCATTATGTTACATAATTTTACTTTTTTTTTTCCTGAGGCAATTTCTGTTTAAAATATATTCTCTTCTAATGGCATTCACAGTTTTGATTCCCAAGGTGTACAACAGTAGCCTGGAGGAGGCCTGCATACTGCGGTGGTGAATCTCTGCTACGCTGGTCTTGTGGCCCAGGTTTGAACACAAATCTGTCTCCCTCCACTCAATCTTACAGCTTGAGAAGGGGTACTCAGACAGTAGTCTAAATTTTGTCTTCTGCAATGACTGGTCATCACACCCAGGAAGGTTATCAGCATTATTTAATCTTTAATCGGTGCTGAATCTTTCAGATGGTTTGAAAAGGTTGGAGCAGAAGGTTTCAGGATAAAGTACCACAGACTGGTCTTCAACTGATTTCAGCCCATCTTTCACTGTTTAACTCCTTCCTTCCCACATCACGCTAACTATATTCATGGGTGGTCAGAGGAATGAAAAACAGACACAGTGTCAGGACTGAGTGCTTTTCCCTGAACAAAATACACAAAGCTTTCCTAAACACACAATGAATGGGTTTCAGGAAGAAACAAAGGCACGCTGCAGCCTGGCCTGAAATCCTCACTGCCTTTGTTTAGATGACCAAAGCTTGGGAGAAACCCTCAACACTGTGCTCCAGCAGTGTCTGCCACCATCCCTCCCACATATCCTGCCTGCCCAGCACTACGCCTTCCCAGAGCCTGGCAGCACCAGTTCCAACCCTGTGATACCTCATCCAATGAAAACAAACCCCCAAACCTAAACTTAACTCCTAGGGATATGATTATTCCAATATATCAGAGTCCTATTAAAAAGAAATTGGAACTCATATCTTGGCACTCATCATCCTGTGAGACCTAGGTTGCCAAGGGAAATTAGGACAAAGAGAGGAAGAACGGGATTAAACACGTTTCAAGTTCAACAGATTCACTCCTGGAATGTACCCGTGAACACATTTGTCTCATTCAGCAAAATAAATACTATGCATTTTACATGCCCCAAAAATAACTGCAAACATATAAAAAATAGTGGAATCATAGAAATAATTTCTGGAAGGGACCTATGGAGATCTCTAGTCCAGCTGCTTGCTCTAAAATGAAACATCACCAGAGTAAGAGTAGGTGAGATGTGGTTTTCTCTTGTTGAGTGTTGAATCTTTCTAAGGCTGGAAAATCCCTCAACTCTCTGGGGAACTTCTTCCAATGTTGCATTCATCAGTAGTGAATAGATTTTTCTAAAATGAACCTTCCAGGCCATAATTTTTGACCTGGGTCCCTCGTAATAGTACATGGCACCAGCTAGGAAATCTTGTCTCCACTATGTCTTAATTCCTCTTCAAGTAGTTTTAGGTTGCTATTAACTCACTCTTAGGCTCTTCACCGAACTGAACAAGCCCAGCTTCCTCAGCCTGTCTTGGTGGGTCAGGTGTGCCAGAACATGGATCATCCCACCCACCCTTTGCTGGACCCCCTCAGTTTCCCCATGCATTAGTAACTAGGTAAGTGTTCCAGGTTGTACAATTTCTAAAAGAAGTTACAGATGTGATATTATTCTGTTTACCATATAATAGAAATAGCCAATGTTTCCACTGCCAGACTGATGAATATCATTCAAGGTGATGGGTAAGGTATCTCCAGGTGACACAATGGTGTGTGGGATGCTGATGCTGAGATAGTTCAGGGAAGCAGACTCGTGCCTTTCAGCTCTGATACTGGCTTCAGGTGACTCCAACCTTTCTTTACCCTCTTCAGCCTTTACCTGTCAGGGAAGAGAAGGACAGAGTGAGTAAAGTGTCCCACAGGAGACAGTGTATAACACCACCAATAATTCATATTGTGCCAGGTTATTTGGAAAATGCTGTGAAGTGAGAGAAATCATTGCTGAGACCTCATTAGCAGAACCTGGCATCAAATCCCAGGATTTTAATTACTTTATTCTCCCATCCCATTTTGCCTCTTGCTGTATTTGCATTTGGTATTTTTCCCCCTTGGCTCTTTCTAAATGAGAATCAATGGGTCAAAAATCCCAAAGTGATTTCGTACTCAAACAAGTTTTTTTCCCATTTTATATTGTGCACATTCTTGAACCTTCTGAATGGGCAGATGTAGCCTACTCTCTGCATTGCTCAGAACCTTTTCCTTCACTTTCTTCCCATAATTTTTTGTCACTTTGCACGGTGATATTCCTTACAATCCCATTTATATCTTTCATGCCAGGTAAATGCACATCCAAAACACAAAAATGCACCACTATAAACAATGCAGGTACTCCCAGGGCTCTGATGTACAAGAGTGTTCTTCACTTGAGGCATCCCTCAGGCCCCTGCTCTAACATATTTTACACAGTCTGGACAAAGCTCTGCAGGTGGTGTAAGAAACCACGCTCCACCCTCTGTGCTAATTCGATGAAAACTGATCATCTTCACAGTCACTTATAACTGTCTTATGAGCAATTCTCAGTGGGATACTTTTAAACATGGATGTTTGCATTTTCTCTACCTTTACTTCAAGCATTTGAGCATCTCTGGGGATGTCGAATGTGATGGATACCAGACCCTCTCTATTACAGAAGGCAGTCTTCTTCATTGGGGGTTTTCCAGGCAAAGTAACAGTGGCAGTGATAAATAGGAAGGGAGCAGGAGCACCATCAACCCAAGTGGCAGATACCTATCGGAAAAAAAGAAAAAAATTCTGCCATTTAAAGGAAATCCTATGTTTCAAAAGTGCCCACAAACAAGAAGCAATCATAAGTTATAATTTTTATAAACCGAGAAGAAATACAAAACTGTACACATCGGCATTCAAAAATTTGAGCTTTGAGAAAAAGGGATAGCAATTGACTCAGTCTGGACTTTAGTTAAGGTAAAAATCTGTGAACACAAATTACAAGATGCTCCAGATTTTCACTTAGCATCTATTTGGTCTAAGCAGATCCCAGAGATATTTTTCATTAACAATTATAAGGTAAATTTCTGAGTTTAATCCTTTGTAGAAAACTCTAGAAAAACTTGAAGGTGTGAAGTTTCAAGCTACAAAAACTTAAATGCATTTTTTAAAAAAGACAATACCCTATTTTACTTTTCAGAATTTTAATGTGATGTGGGATTAACTTTTTACAATATTCTTGTTTCAATCTTTTGATATGGAAGTGAGGAAGTGGTTGTTATATTTTATAAAACCCTGTGGCGCAACAGTGCACATTGACTTCTAGAGCAGAAGACCAGTATTTTCTGGCTGTTCAGGCTCTGAGTGTACAGAAATGAGACAGACCACTCACACAAACAGTAGCTCTGTGTTGGACCTGTTCTTGAAGGACTCTGTCCCACAGAGCAGCCACTGGATCAGACAAGGAAAGAGGGCAGACAAAAATGCTGTGGAGGCAGACAGATACAGTCAGAACACTACATACCGCAACAGAGAACGGGGCTCCAGGCACAAAATACTTTTTGGTGTTAGACAGATCCACAGCAAAAGGAGATCTCACAAACTTCACACTGCTGAGTTCCTCTTCCCTCATCTCACCACCTGTTAATATCAAACAGGATGTGTTGTTGTGGGGGCAATGACTATGGACTTGCATACCTTAGATATCTAATTTTCTGAAAGATTTTGTTTTCATTTTCAACTACGGGCACGAGTTATTGTTACCTAATGTCATCTTCTGCAACTTGGACCTTGAGCAGCTGCTTTCCATCTAAGATTCTTCTAGTTAAAACAATAATTCTTCTAGTTAATATCTAGTTACACAACTACCCATAACTACATCTAAAAAAACCTAGTTACATGGCTTGTTTTAAATTAAATGCACTTAGACATATATTTCAACATCCTTGTTTTCCACTTTAACACTCCAAGGTTGAGGGGTAAGGCCCACCCTGCTTGCCCTGTCATGCACATAATTAGTACCAAGCCCAGCAAGTCCAGAGTGTGAAGGCAGCGTGCCTGAGCCCTTCTGGAGCAGCACTGGGAGACCACACAGGACTACACAGGGCATTTGACGTGGTGCTGGACATTTGGGTTCAGACCAGTGAATCCCACTCAAGGTGAAGTTTTTGTACAGAAGGGGGTCAGATGAAAGAGGCTGTCATGCCTTGCAGCATGAGCAAGCTCTGCAGCAAAGCTGGATCCAGTGAGACCAGATTCCCCCCATAACAGATTACTCTAGAGAAAGATCAGTGTGAATCTTACAGACTGTATCAGCTAAGCCATACTGTACTCACTTGCAGTTTCTACAGTGGTAACAGCAACATATAAATGAAACCCTTCCAGAGTGGAAATACTCTTTCTCAATTTCTCTTCCAAAAGTGCTGTACTTAAGGTAACTCTTCCTTTTCCATTTTGGATCTAAAACAAAAGTGTGAAGGAAAAAAAAAAGGAAATAGATAGCCCTCACTGGTTTGTTCCCATTAGAAATAAAATGTTACTTATATCACGGCTGCAGTATTATGGACTTCTAAGTTTCCAGAATTTCTGACAATATTCAGCTTAGGTAGGATAAATCAGAGTAGTTCCACTGAATACTTACTGATAGCTGCTGCTCCAGGCCCGGAATAAATATTTTGTTCTCATTTTCATCGATTATGCCAAATCGCACATATGCAGCACCTTGAATCTCTTTCCCATAAGAGTGTCTTTGGAAGGAAGAAAAGGAGAGGGATCCTTATCTTAATAAAAAGCAAGCATGTCAGACTAATAATTTTTTGCTGAAAAAATATTGGAATATTTGTAGACATCCCATTTGTAACTAATAGCTTGAAAACAAAAATTAGTCCCACTCACTTATAACTCAAACACAAAAACTTTTTCTGATCTCTGTACCAAATGGTGATTTCAAATGAAAACATATATATAGAGTAAATCACATCGGCAGAATCACATAGAGCCTCACAGTGTGATAAAATTTGCACTAGAGTATTTTTCTTTTTTTACAAATTAATGAGAATTTTAGTTGTACAGAGAGGTCTTACACAACTCATCCCATTCAGCTTGGATGAACAGCTGGTTTCTTTGCATGAGACACTTCATGAGCAGAGCATAGAAAATAAGAGATCAGAGAATCATTTCAGGGCCTGATATGAAATATTTGGTACCTCTGAAGACCTAAAGCAGGAAGATCCTATCTGCTGATATTCTAATACTTGCACTGGGTAGAGTGGACACCCTCTGCCCCACATTGCTCCTACAGATTTAGGCAGTATGGCACAAGGTCCTCTTGTTAGTGAAATATTTGCCAGGTTGGCATCTGGCCAGAGCCCACCTGAACATTTCATAAGGGTCGTGGAGAGAGAGGATAGGGCATGTTGTTGCACCTGGCTCTGTGCTCAAGGAAACCCTGGCAGATGCATCCTCCAGCCTCACAGTGTGATGTTTTACATGAGACCCATCATGGCCACGGTGTTGTCTTTTGCTTGTGGAAATCCTGCTTCACCTCAGTCCTATAATGGCTTATTTTTGGTTAAACAAAGCCTCTTTCAAATTGACCTGGTCAGCAGCACTGATCTACGCCAATGAAGCCAATGGAGAGGCAGCTCTTATGAAAACTGCATTAAATGCCAGAACTAATAAATGGGAAACGATTGTCAATACACCAAGTAACTTCATTACATGCATGGCCGGTTCAGAGAAATAAGTTCAATTCTCAGGAATTCCATATGCTGATTTTGATGAAAGTCATGCAGGCCTGTGTAGCACCACCAGGACATTTTCCAATACAGAAATGAATAGTATCCAGTTATTGAACCTCCATTTTTCTTCTTAAATAATTATGATGTTAATGAGGAGTCAAATATGCATGAAGTTCATAAACTCAAAATAGAGTGCTACAATAACACAGAGAAAACTTTAGAAAGGATTAAACTACTAAAGCCAGTGATTTGAAATCACTTTGTATCACATATCAAGTGATCATGACTAAAGCTAGTAATTATTCAATAGAACCAAGTAAAGAATTGAATGTGATCAAGAGGAGATTAGAAGAGTTGTGTTTGTTCAGCCAAGCAAAAGGAGGTGGATACAGGTTCTGTCTGCCCTCTCAAGGCGTGCTGGGGAGCAGAAGGACCAGTACAGTCAAGGACAGCAGGCAGAAGTCCAACAGTCCTCACTCCTTTGAAACTGAATAGATTTTTCCCAACTACAAAAGGAGGCCAGCTGCCTCCACCTGCCTGTTCTCATTTAATAACACTTATTCCTCTTCAGAAAAAGAAAAAAACCCAAAGGTATCAAGTTCTGATTTAGTCATGCTCCTAACAAGCAGTTTCTTAGCATTTCCACTCTTAGGAAACCTGAAAATTCAATAGCAAAAAAAAATATTTTTATTAAAAATATTTCGATGGGTTAAATTTTCATTGTCTGCCTTCCTAAGTAACTCTGTGTTTGATGCCATTCTAATTTGGTATGGGACCGGGTGTAATTCATTTTCCATTGAGCCCTGCCTCATGGTCTGGCCAGTCTGAGAGCTCTGTGGCCATGGCACATCCAGACCAGTGCACTACTGTGCAGCAATGAACATGTGATGCTGTAGTGATGGTCATGGAAACTCCTCTGATTAATTGTATTCATCTACCTGGAAGCATGTCTGCATAAATCATTACTCTCAAACAAGCACTAGGCTATTACTTACAGACTTCACTGTTCTCTGAGAAAATTCCATACCCAAACTTGAATCCAGCACTACTTCATTATGTTACGTAGCACATTGGAGACTTTAGAACATTTCTAAATGTTTAAACTAAAAATATGAAGAAAACCAGGCGAGCAGTTTGCCTGGAACCTTGCTTAGCAACACAGAGGAGAATCCTAAATAGCCACCTTTGCTAGCAAACTGAAACATTCAGAAAATCTTGCTCCAGCTTGATCACCATGACCTGGACCCAGGTAGCACTTGGCACTGATGTCTCAAGTCAGTGGTGGAAACAGAAAGTATATAAGATTAGTCAGATCCAAGTAAAGCCAGAAGCTAGTTAACTGTTAATGACAAGAAAAAGGAAGAAGTCACAAAACTCATATCTGCTTATCTGCCTCCTAGAACAGCCTGGCTCTGAGCACACCTACTTTGCCTCGATATCAAACACAAAGCTCTCATTCCAGATGTGGTAGTATGGATGAAGTGGGATGAGGTTGACTTCAAAACTTGGAAGTTCTGCATGAAAAAAGAAGACAAATGTCATGAGATGTGAGTTTCAAACATACCTCAAACTCCTGTTCTGGCAACACACACTGAGACAATGCAGTTGTACTGAGGGGATGTTTTATTTTGAATTAGCAGTGCTCTTCTGAAGCAAATCTCCCGATCCTTTTCCCATCTTCTGCTTTGCCTCACATAGTGGAGCAGTCTTCAAGCACACGAAATTTATTTATTTACAATGAAAATAAGGCAGAAGACAAACTCTAACTGCTCATGGGCATGAAGTGCCCTGGACTAGGGGCAGGCTGAACTAAACCCACCCTGAACTGGGTTGAGTGTGGGTACGAGCTCCTCTGCATCAGCTGTGTCACACCTAATTTGCTCCTACAAAGCCAAACTATTTGCTCCTGCAGGTAAATCAGAGTGATTTGCTCCTGCTTGCAGGTGTTTGGAGGGGAGGCAGTAATCTCCACTCTTCTGCTACCTCCACTAGCTAAGGCAAAACCAATTTCGTTAAACTGAGATTTTCATACAATCTCAAGGTTTTCTTCTCTCTTTAAGAAAAAAAAAAACAAAACAACAACAGAACAACAAACCCACATCAATTTTACAAGAAGGTACAATTTCAGTGTAAATATATCAAGCCACTCTTATCCCAAATCGCTAATTTTTTACATTTTTACTTTATCTACAGGGCCCTTATTTTCCTTGAAAAAAGGTTATTTGAACATAGGAATAACTGTAATAAACTTCCAGACTGAATTCTACTGAGACAAAATGGGCAGGTTTTTTTTCCACCCTAGTCTTCATTGGAGACTTTAGCCAGAATTGCAATGACTTCAAAATTGAGGTAATTTAATTTTTTTTTTCTGCAGTAGGAGAGCCCTTCCAATACTTTGTGACAAAATGTTAAAAAATGTTTAAAAAGTTACTAAATCTGTATAAAAACAAAGGTGTTTCTTTTTTTAAATATAAGTGGAAGCCACACAAACCCAGAGTTTTCATCTGTCCAGTATATCTTTTAACACATGGTGATAACTTCTTGTATTTATAATGCAACTTTAATAATATCTCACCGTATCTTTTAACTTCAAATTCAGTGGAAACATTAGACATTTCATGTTGATGAAACCAGGCTTTGATTTTCCAAGTTCCAGGCCTAAAGTCCAGATTCAGCAGAAAATAGTTAATTACGATTCCTCAGAGATTTTATGATGCCAACATATAAATTATCACTAAATTATAATATTTTCCTTGCTTTGATCTCATCCCTAACTAATTAATTAATTGATTTCTCTTTGCTGGGAGGAGCCAGCAACGTATTTCCAAATGTACTAGGAAACACTCAAAATAACTCTGTGAGGAAGTGCAAGACAACATATTTGCAAACCACTACCTTTGAAAATCCTCAGAAATAGAGAACTCATCAAATATTTCCTGTAGCTTATTTTCACTGAGATATCAAAATCAACCTAGCATGCCAGAAGATACCGAATATTAAGTAAAAGTTTGGCTGTTTGAAATCAGAGATAATTAATGACACTTTGCAAACTAGCCCTTGCAGAAGTGCTCTCTTGAATGCAGCCACACGTTTGAGCAGATATTTGAACAGTTTGTTAAATTGTTCTTTACCAGGATACGTGTTGCTAATTGCAGCATATTAACAGTAAATTCTGGACTCATCTCTCCAAGATGAGGTGCTTAAAGGTAAAAAGGTATTGATCATAGGCTCAATATTTGCCCCATGGTGAAACAAAGACAATTTTGAAAGGTAATTCAAAAAATTCAGCAGTTAAAAATCCTAATCTACAGGTTTTAATGCAGAAGGCACAACAGTTACATACTCAGCAATGTCAGGTATATCAAAGTGTTCACCAAACACTGCGTTTATTTTCCGGTCTGACTTTTTAACAACCACTCCCTTGGAATTCTGTTAAGACAGAGAAAGCAAACATTAAAACAATGCACCAGGTGTCAAACATTTACATCCAAAAGCTCAAGTTCATATGTTAGTCCCATGGAAGAGAAGATGCTTTGCTTACTATCCTATTTTAATATTCACATGTCATGTTTTCCTCCATGTTCTTGATACGGGCCAAAAATAACTACAGATATCTCACTATGTGCAAATACAGATTTCTGGAGAGGAGTCATAACAGTAGTTCTTCCCTTGGATGTTTTGTGCAAGTTTTCCATAGCTCCTGTGCTGAAGAAGCACTTGTCAGCAGTGGTTTTGCATACTCACCAGCACAGCAACTGTGACCGTGTCATGTGTCGGCCTCATAGCATTGTCCAGAATGAAGATCCTGTATCTGACTGTTTAACAGGAGAATAAATAAGTTCACATATTTTTTTCTGGCCTTTCTAGATACTCATCATTGCAATCTGTAAAGTGAGTTACTGAATTTAAGATAAAACACTTCTAGTGAAAAGAAGTCTGAGAAATTTCAAAAAATAATTGCATTCTTCCATAGGCTTCACATGTTACATGACTAGATAATTTTTTGAAGCAAATTCTGAAAATTACTCAGGGAACTTCACTCACTTTTGTATTCCTTCTGCAGTTGAGGCCTGAAACCAAACTCAAAAACTCTTTTTACTTCCTTCTTTTGTTAATTAATTAAATTGGTAAGTAACAAAGCAGTAGTGGTCTTAAACAGCAAAAGTTACTTATTGCTGGTGTTGCAAGCAGAAGCAATAGGAGTTCGGGTTTTGGCAGATTTCTCACGAATTTTTTTTCCAAAGTAAACTCATCATTAACCTTTTTGAACAAAAAGAAGCAGGTTTTGTCTGTCTCCCTTTAAAGTGACTCTGGCTCTGGAGGAATTTCCACAGAGGTTGCTGCAATATGCAGAGCAGACCCCGCAGAAACCTTGGCTGCAGGAACAACTGGGTCATTATTACTTTTTCTAATCCTGCCCTTGTAACATCCCTATTCAACACCTGAGGAGCAGCATTTGTATTTTAACCTTGGGAACTTGGTGTGTATATAGGCTTATCTGTCTGGATAAAAATGTAGCCTTTCTTGGAGGACAGGAGGATGCGAGTGCTCTTGGCAGTCGTAGGAAGCTCCTTGCTCTCAGTGACCAGCAGAACATATGGCAGACTACTCCTCTTGAAGAGATTCTGTTGCAGAGCCCCTGGCTTGACCTGAAGAGAACAAGAAGGAAACCCCACAGAGTCAGAGATGAGCCTGGTAACTTTGGGACCATGTAGCTGAGGCCTCACAGCAGCTGAAGCGCTTAAATAATCTTATTAGCACCATTTAACAGAAGATTCTCAATTATATCTTTCTTACAGGGTGTTATATCTTTCTTTCTATGTGAATATTTCTTTTAAAGTAGAAATACTACCTAATCCTCCATTTTCCACCACAGAAATACACTTTCTTCTGTCTGATGTCAATAACTCAAGGTGGGAGGCTTCATTCTACATGCCTGTTGATTTCCATCCACCATGTATCCTGCAATCCCTATTTATGCTAAAATCTTGGTTATGAGATTATTGCTTTACTTCATGCAGTTTAACGTGATGCTTCTAAACATCACCCTCAACAGGAACCTGACTTGAAAGCTCAGCTTTTAGCTTTGGGAGTGACCAACCAGAGCTAAACTGAATCTTGCTGTGCGCTTTTTTCCCAACTAAATAGCCCAAAGTTGTGCTACTGAACTAAATCCTGCCAGACTTCAAAGAATTGTGCCAGGAGCAAATGATGCAACGCAGGATGTAAAGAATTAATCAACTTAAAAATCTGCAGAAAGAACACAGGCTTTGGTCTGAGAGACTGCAAATTTTTAAATGTTTCTCCTGTATTGTAAAATGGCCAGTAGTAAGCCAAAGGCATGAATGCAGCCGTAGTTTAAGTGAGGCAGAAAACCCAACAGTGATAAAACAACTAAATGTGTTTAAATTAAATTTCATTTATCACCATGAGACAAAACCTTGAGCTTGTTATATGGGCACAAAAGAATATTCACAATCACCACTGAAATTACATCAGGCATTGTTTTATTAGCTAGTTGGGTGATTAGGGTGCTGCTGTCACTGGAATTAGTTTTGTCACGTGTCTCTTGAGATCAGTGCTGTCTCGGTTCCAGCCTAGTCCAAGTAGAGATTATGTGCTGTTTATCACAAAATAAAAAAAATTAAATTACTATGATGGCAGACTCACCATTATTTTTTTCATCTCTTGGTAGCCATTATTTTGGTTAAGGTTAAAGTAGATCCTCTCTGATAGGAGCTGATTTTTCGTCTCATCTTTGAAGTATGCAGTCACTTGCACAGGGCTCTGTGCCCCGTGGACTTGGACTGTTATTGTCTCATGTGTGCCCAGATGTACCACATTTGGGGCAGTAATAAGAAATCTAGAACAACAGAAAAACAGATTGTCCAGTATGTTCCATGAATGTCCAAATGATATGAACGTTAAAGATAAAACAGACTCTCACAAAATAGCTGAGCTTGGGACTTGTGGAGATCCCCAAATCCATCGCCCCTGTTAGTCAGAGCAGAGGTTAAAAGAAGACAATTTTCTCTGACTGATCTCCATATTCTGAACAGTCCCATTTAAGTCCTACAAAACATCAGTCGCTATATATAGGAGAGAAAAAAACCTGCAATATGTCCCAGGGACTACCAATGCAATTTATAATCTAGTGTAACTCAGAGAAAACTCTACAAACTCTAATTCCTGAAAGAGGACGAGGCCATGCATTGGAAGACCATGAATACATATTCATAAATACACAAATAATGCAACAAAGTTATGTATCTTCATGTACTAGCACCCACATCATACCCGTTTATGCTTTAATATGTCAGGAGGTATCAATTCTCTATATAACCATATGCATGGGGTTACAAGTAGCTGATCTTCCCTGCAATATAACTTTGAAATTTTGGAAATGAGAGACCACAGAGGGTAAGATCACATCTCTGGGAAGGGATGAGTTGGAGGCTACACTGGTTGGGATTTTTTTTTCTTCTTTATTATTTTCCTTCATTCTTAACTCTAAGTAGTTGATTTCATGACCTATAAAATGTAGATCATTATCCTTGCTCTCATTTTTTTCAGGTATATTTTACACACAAAAATCAGAGAACTATGTGAAGAGCCAAGTCCTGTCTCTTCACCTATGATGTCACAAAAACAAAGATCAGTTCTGAGCTCAAGACAGGTGCTTTTGGAAAATGACTGTTCTGCAGAAGACTTCTAAAATGAAAGGTAATGATTTTGCTTCTATCAGAATGGGTTGGCTGAACTCTCTTCTTTCCTTTTTTTTTAAAAAAAGTGTTTCTTCTTTCTTAAAAGTATAAAATGAAAGGTGGGGTATAGAAATCAGGGAATAAAGCTGATATTTAATTTCATTCACTCAGAGTCTGTTGGCTCTAGCGAAAGGTCACACAAGGCCTGGCTTATATGTAAATCTCCACTAAAATAGAGGATAAACAGACAAATACTGAAGCTCTCCCAAAAGTGAAACCATTACTTTCTGCAATGTATAAATCAATTACAGAGTTTTTTCCCCCAAGATTTTTTGATACAGTAAATGTCACAAACAACAGATGAGCAAACAGCAATAACAGAATCACCAACATGCTTTTTTAAATTATTGGTTCCTGAGAGAAGATTTCTCCCTTAAAAAGACAGTTTTAAGCTTTTTACTTCTTACCTATTTAAGGTTACACAAATTTTCAGTGGTCCAAGAAACTGGCTTTGTTGATTCTCTATTATAAAAGAGAGAATATTTCCTACCTTCTCTTTCAAGGGATATGTTAGGATTGAAGAATTGGTAATAAAATATACTTACGATGGTGCTTGTTGTGTATTGGACAGCAGCAAACAAAAGCTCATCAACAATACCAGCCTTTCCATTGGAAAACTCTAAAACATCTGCAAAACAGAAGCACCAAAGAGCCACCATCAATCCAGGTGCTGGCTGTAGGAAATGGGCTGACAGCACATCGCAGCAAATGATGTTACCTATCCTGGTTATTTATTAATAACTTGTAAAACTGTGCAACCAATAGTGATGGACATGCTGGTGGTGCACACATTAATACCCTAGGGAGAAACATTCTGGACTAAGTCACAATTTTATATTTTATTGTTCATCCATTCTCTTCCTGGCTTCAATATTTTCACAGGATAGCAACTAAAAGTCAGCTGCAGAAAGAAGTTTTCACAAATACTGCAAAGGCATACCAAAATAAAGCAAGACACTGTGGCTTAAAGAGTGTCTGTAGAGTATTTCCAAATGGGGACAAATGCAGGTGACAGGTCCCTTCTCTATGCCTTTATTTAACCCCAAGCATCTCTGCAGTCCAGCAATGACGAGAGAAAGTTCCTTCTGATTTAGCACCAAAGGAACTGTGCTGGAAATCTACCTGTACAACACAGTCTCAGTATGTGGTGCTTGGAGGCATTCATCTGCTTTAACTTCATTGAAAATGAAATTGATGCCTCTGTCTGAGCTACTCAGCCCAATTTTCCTTTATGTCCAAGACACTGGGCTTTTCCAGGGGATAATTAATTTTATCTCAGCATAAACATGTAAGATGAATCATCAGCTAAAGCCATTCCAGACTGCATGAGACACAATGTCTTAAAAGGTAGGATACTGATAAACAGGGGAAAACAAGCCCATCTGAGGAATAACTGTTTGTACAGGAAACAATTTTGATCAAAGGTAAATGAAAGAACTGAAACCCCCATCAGGTCTCATTTTAGCAAACTTTTACTGGATTGTTGTCTCCCAAACACAATTTTGTTGACCCATGAAAATGGAAACATGCCCATCTGATTTATAGGCAGGTCAGATCCCAGAAATGATCACATGGCTACTCCCTGGCTCTGGGGAAAAACTGCCCTTTAATGCACCATGGCTAAGTCTGTGTCTTTAATTATTAGCAATGGATGCCTTGAATCAGCTCTCCCTTATTTGCAAGGTGAATTCATGCTCACAGCAAAGGCTCATTTTCCACAGTCATGGGACCTTCCCCTCACCCCACCACTTCCTTAGGTAAGTGGTGACATCTCTTGCCTTGCTTTTCAAGACAAGGAGGTAGGGAAAGAGAAGAAGCTAATGAAAAAACCAGGCCCCTATTTTATACTGAGTGTGCCACAAGTGTGGTAGAGACAAAAACAGACAGAAAGTACTCTCTGTCCATTGGGGTCACAGAAAGGGTGGGCAGCAGTAGCTGGCTTCAAATTCATGTCAGGAAAAGCTACATTTTGCCTGCTCTAGGTAGAGTTATTTTTTTGGTTTTTTTGTTTTTTCATTCCCCAACAGACAGTCAGTTTCCTTCATCTCTTCTGGTTTTCACTCACTTCAGCTGTCAGGAGGGAGGAAAAACTTGAGGAAAAGTATGCATGGGATCCTCAGGGTCAAAATACATGCTCTTTGGGAGATGCTTATAGGAGTTCAGACTTGGGAACCATTAAGAAAAAAGTTATTTTCACTCTGCCCTCCCTCCCCACCTGCTAATTTCCTCTGCAGTTATGAACTCACAAAACTGATTTATTTCCATGCCAGAATAATTTTCCTCAGGGCTTCTGGCCTCCCAAACCCAAGAGATGTGGTGAGGAATAGAGACTTCCACCACAAAGCTGGTCTGTGTTCAAGGCAAAGGCATGTGGAAGAAAAAGTCCTTTTGGGAACAGGGCTCGTGCTCTCCTTAGGGAGCAGAAGAGTCTTGTAAAACCTGCAGCTGGTAAAATAAGGATTCTCACTCTTGCAGAGATAATGGGGAGAGTTAATTAAGAGCAGCAGTGGCTGTGGAGCATGCTAAAGCTCCTGCCCACTTCAGAGACAGTTCTGCTGCTCCATCTTGCACTGCTGCCATCCAGGGTCAGAGCTGATGCAATCACTGAGCAATCCTAGTCACTAAAACAGGACAAGAAACAACTGTAAGTGGGTCCTTTGCTTTTCTCCAGACAAATACAGAATAAGAAAAGAAATAACATCTGCAACGTCAGTGCCCATTCCTTGAGAAAGACATAAGGGAGTTCTCCCGACTGAAAAGCTAACAATTTCCAGAAGACCACAACATAACCAGCAGGGATTTCCTACTCCTGAAGTCACAGGAAAGGCACCTCTGCAGTGTGAGGTCACACCAAAATCTTGCTCTGTGCCCATCTTTATCAGAGGGGAGGAGATGGGATTTCCGTTGTCCAGGCTGGCTTGTTTGTCAGGGATTGAGGTTTGTTTGCACAACTATACAAACAGCTGTGTATGAACGCACAGCTAGACATTTTCACAGATCCCATTCTAAAGAGGATCTTGGAAAAGCTATTATTTTGCTTTCACTTGTCTTTAATTGGATTTGTAGACTTTTGCTTCCTTAAGTGAAGCATGAATAAATATATGTGAATACACAACAGCTATCCATAGCAATATGCTGCATAACTATTTTATACTTGGATTTAAGGAGGTGTTCTGACTCTTAATAAAGCTATCTTTTTCACCAAAATATAAACCAGTGGCTTCAATTAAATAGATTTTTTTTCTCACCGTATCTTGCAAACACAAAGGAGCAAGCTTATGCATAACCACTTATAAAATGAGAATTAAAATTCTTTATGCTTAATTGTTCTGTCTCTGGGTTGGTATAAAATAACAATTGCACCAATTTTCTAGTATCACAGATTCTTCACGGTGTGATTTGCAGCATAATGTAAAACATTCCAGTCCAAAGCCACACTAAAATATAACAAAATGAAACAAAATAAAACAATCTTGGTTGAAGGTCTGCATCACCTGCATGAGAGAGAGAACACAGAAAATTCTCTCTAAAATAACTTACATGCCTGTTCTTTTCCTAAAGGCAAAGTCCTTTCCTATTTGCTCATCAGCCACTTTTCACCTATTGATCCTTCAGCTGGCCCACAGTCCAGCATGGACTGTGGAAAGCACAGCCCGGGATTGATGTGTATGCGAACCCTGAACCTGGGGAGACAGAGTTGCTTTATTTTGAGTATGTGCTGTCTCTCCTCTCAGTACCTTCGTTTGAACTTTGCGGGATTTCACAGTGTTTTGAGCACCAGCAGCAGTTTTTGTTCTTTGGCTTGAAGAGCTTCCCAAAGCCTTTTTCCCTTTAATCAGCCTAAATCCTAACGAGACCAAACTCTCCTTTCACTTTCTTCCTGCCCTCTTTCACCTCTGCCTGGCAGAAGGGTACAAAGGACAGCTTCACAAAGCCCATTTCACGAATAAGCACTGCACTGACATCCTCTCTGCCAAGTTACAGGGAGTTGTGACAAACACAAAAGGCAATATTTCACTTCTGACATTTCAGAAAATTAGATTTTGAAATCCTTTTTTCAACAGCAGACCATGAAGTGTGAGCCTAATTTGAAAAGTTCCTCTTAACAGCAGGATAGCTTCTCTTTAGTGTCAATATAAATTGGAATTGTAAATTAAAATTATACTTCTTTTTCTTACCATAATCGAGGTAATGAAATGAAAAGGCTGTAGCTGCTTTTGCCATAAAAAAAAAAGTCTTTAAAAGTTCTGCATTTAGTGCTTCTAAGTGTATCTACTGAAAAAAAATCATATATTTAAAGGAGGAAAACCAATATATCCCTGGCATTTTCTGCTCTCACTGAGGAGTCTTGATTTCAGGAGAATTAAGCAACCAGCTTTAGTTTTTTCTCATGGGTTTCTCCCTCCCGTCTCTCTCATTCTCTGAATTCTGTGATTTTCTGAATGTTGCATTGAAAAAATAAAAATAAAAATAAGGATTTGTGAAAAAACACACTGCTTCTGTAAAATTATTATGTTGCAAAAGTGATCTATGTAAGACTGAGGGATTCTTTTAGATCAAGCAATAATTGCATAACACTACTGACATAATATTTCACCATATTGTAATAATGCATCCTGTTTTTTTGGTAAAATATGTTTTTCGGAATCTCAGTGCTTTTGGCACCTTTGAACTGGTCAGGAGGAGAGGAGATACCTGAGCATGCAAGTGACTCTTTCACCTCGGGTGAAAGCCCAGAGCTGAAAATGAGGAATAAAATAACTTGGTCTAAATAATACAGGGTGTTTGGAGTACTGCCTTTGTACTCAAACATCCTGATCCTCTGTCTAGGGGCTTGTTCTCAAATCCATCCTTTGTGGTTTTCTTATTTTGTTTTTTTTTTTCTTTCAATTTCATAATAAACCCCAAAGAAACCCCAATTCTTCCTTGTTACCAACTGTAATAAATACAAATTACCTACAAAAATTCATGTATTTCAAACAATTTGATCTTTCCCAACTTCTCAGTTCTTCTGGACTGTAATGAAAACAACTGTCTTTAGGGAATTCTTCTCCTTTTCATGGGAGCAAAAGGTAAGAACAAATTTTAAAAAGCAATGGCATCTTGACCATATCAGTGGCAAAAGCTAAAATTTTAAGTAGCTGAGAAGAGTAAGAACAAAGGTTACATATCTAGTTCTGTGGATTTGGAGGCATATTGTGAAATCAAGTAAAACCAGTCTTTTGCAGGAAAATTTTAGAGAAGTAATTTGTAACTCTTACTGACCCTTGTTCCTAGGATTTCTTGACATGCTGCATGGAGACACTCTAAGGTTTCAGACGATTGCACAATTTCGCAAGAAAATGCTTTACAGGCACAGCAAAGGAGAAAAGAAATCCCAACCAGGTACAACTACAGCTAGCCTTGTGCCTAGCTGCCACTGGCAGCCTGCCCTCTTCTGATCTACAAAGTAATCCAAAACATCCACTTCAATCTGTAACTCAGAGGAACATGGGACACCAGAAAGGAGAAAACATCTCCTCTCCCAAGCTGGGAAAAGGCTCAGCTCCCACATCCATCACACTCAAGCAAGTTTAGGTCAGCTCCGCGGGCAGATCAGAAGCTGTCCTACTTTTTTGATCCCTTGGCTTTAATGTTCAAGCAAGAAACACAAAGGGAAAGGAGGAAAGGGGACAGGATATAAGGGTCAGGAGAATTTTGTTTTCATTGTAAAGGAGAAGCTGCTCAGTGACAGCAGTTTCAGTGCCAGGAGATGCAGCACCTCCCCGTGTGGCAGGCAGGGCATCTGCTCTCTTGGTAGAGAGGGGAAAAAAGTCTGGATGACTTTTGAAGCAGCTCAGAGGGACAGTTGTTCAGGTAATGTATGCTGATCTCTTCTTTCTGCAGAAATTTAGCCACGGAGCTCTGGTTCTTTGTGACACTCAGCTTTTTGGGCAGCTCTTTGGATGAACAATGTGCCTCTTTGTCCTGTGAGGCACAGGCACTGTACCCAGCCTGGACACGACAACCATCGGAGGAGTCTTCCCTCACAAACCCAGCTTTATGAAAAGCCACCTCCAGCAAAATAATGCAAAAGAAGTCAGCTCAGCTGCTGTCTCAGTGGCTTAGATGCAGAGGGGAGCATTGATGCCTTCAAAAGGGGACTGACTGGATGTCCTCAAAGCCCGGCTGATGGTGCTTGGGCCGGACACACCCTGCCCAGATGATACAGTTGATATTACACTGTACCTACAGAAAAAAAGGTGAAGCTATAAAAAATGTGAATGAAAAGGATGTTTTCATGTATTTAGGAAGGCACGTGGATCTGTATTTGCTAATACATGTCTCACTACTTTGTGCTGGTTTTGGCTGGGGTAGAGTTAATTTTTTCAGAGTAGCTGGTGTGGGGCTGTGTTTTGGACTTGAGCTGAAAGCAGTGTTGATAACACGGGTGTTTTCCTTACTGCTGAGAAGTGCTGACACAGAGCCAAGGCCTTTTCTGGTTCTCACCCACAGCAGACTGAGGGTGCACAAGGAGTTGAGAGGGGACACAGCCAGGACAGGTGACCCCAACTGACCAGAGGGATATTCCAGACCATACCATATGGTGTCATGCCCAGCATATAAAGCTGAGGGAAGAAGGAAGGAAGCCAGGGACATTTGGAATGATGGCCTTTGTCTTCCCACTGTTCCATTTCTACTCTTCCAGTTCTCTCTCCATCCTGATGCAACGGGAATGAGAGAGCAGTTGTCTGGTGCTTAGTTTTTGCCTGTGGTTAAAACACACATATATATTTTTATAACCTGGGACAAATTTCCAGCCTATTCATCCTTGATTTTTACCTGACTTCTGAATGAGGAAGATGAATTTTCAGTCACATCAGGATGTGGTCTGAAAACACATCTGCACTGTTCTGGTTCAGCTTGTGGTCCCAGCACGATCCTGCTGCTGCCTCTGACAGAGGGGCAGCCTGCAGCCCTGCTGCGAAAACAAGGCTGGGGCTGTACCTCTGCTCTCCCCTCTTCAAGGTGGGGGGACAGAGGGGTTTGGCAGCTGGTGCCATCCACATCCAGGCGTCTCTCCTAGCTTTCCTTCTTCTCCCTGCACTGAGTGTGGAGTCTGTCTTTAGATCAGTGGGGTAGAAGAAATAAAGGGCAGGTTTGAGAGAGCCGGTGCCCGTGGCACTCTAAGACCCAGGTAGAAGCCCAGATCTGTAATCTAATTCCCTGGCTGTTTATGCTGTTCTGGGCTTGGACACCATCCAGCCCTGTGCCTGGAGCCCACTGGCCTCTGTCATCGAGATGGTGAAGCAGGTTCCTCCTCAAGGTTACACACAGCTTGGGGCTGCCAAGGCCGGCCCTTACCGAGCATCTCAGCCTTGGGCTGCAATGTTCTGCCTTGCAGGCTTTTCTCATTCCTTGCTGCCACCAGTGGTGCCTTTTTCATCAATTCTCCCTTCTGGTTCAACCCTTTTCTGGAGCTCACCATACCCCCCCTTGGTACTAGCTGCACTTTGTTGATGAAAATGTGTCTCGAAGAGCTGTTTTTCGGCCTTGGTTCCCAGGGAGAACCAAGATAGGATGGGGGCCCTTGGAATGTGTTTTGTCTTTCTGCCTAGGGAAAAGGCATGGAAAACTACTGGGAAAACTAGCCACTAATACAGTAGGCTACAAATATATGTCTAAAGAATACAGAGAATACACAAAAGAAAAAGCAAAAATTAGCATGGCATCACCAGCAGCAGTTTCTTTATATCTGGGGCTGGCTCCTATTTCATGGGCTTTTACACTTCTGCCTGAGCAGCAATAAATTAGTAAAGACGCAGTCATCAGAGATCATTAAGAATTACAACATAATGTAATGGATCACTAAATTTCCAAACAGCTCCCTGTTCTTTGGTGACTTCTGTAAAGCTTCTTGGCTTCAGCAAATATGCTGCAGATGTACATTTAGGCAGCAAGCCCAGCTCCAGAGGCTGTGGAGCAGAGTATTAACTCGTACATTATTCTATAAATATCTGCCATAAGTTTGCTGCATGCATTCTCAACTGGGGGATCAAAAAGTGTTGACTCACTGTGGCAGAATTAATGCCCCTGACCTGGGTCACATGTGGGATGTTAATATGCTTTAGGACACGGAATCTAGCGGCCACAATCCGCACAGCCTGCAGCATTTATATACTGCTGTTACTGTAGCCTGAAGCAGCAAGAAGGAAGATCTGTAGCAACATAGTTAAAGAAATAGAATGCTTTTCCCTTCTATCCTATGGTTAGAAAAGGTGTATTCCACACCTGTTATTATCCTCTATGTGATTATTTGGAAATAGCAGCTTGTATGGATAGGAACATAAAGTACTCCGCAGAATATTCCCACCTCGGTTACACACCATAAAAGATCATTTGCCTTTTAAAAAATATTAGCTATGAGAGTATCCTGCGCAGCTTCCACATCTGTAATTTCTCCCTACCATCTTGCTTCCAGAGTCTCGCTGTGTCTGTTAGCAAAGCATCACGCACCCCAGTGACGGATGGGGTGGCTCAGGGAGGCTGGAGGGGAGCGCGCACACACGCACGGAGTCCTGGTGCCATCCAGTGGGCAGCCGTGCTCCGCACCGCGTAGCAGCTTTCGTGAAACGCTTGTGCCACCACCGGCCCCGCTTTCTGAGACCCCAGGCTGCCACCTCCCTCACTGGTACGGGGAGTAACGGGGAGTCAGCTCCGGATTCCCATGCCCTCAGGTGGCTCTCCACAGCGCGGGATGCTCGTACATGAGCTGTGGATCCGAGTTCCGTGACAGTCAATACAGATAAGTGGGTTTTAAAAAGCAATTTCGGTTACTGAAAGGAGCGTCTCCATCCTGTTTTGTTCCAAGGAGTGCTTAAACACTTGTATGTAGAAAAAAAAAAAAAAAAGAGAGAAAATAGAACAATACTCCCCAAACAAGTCCCAGGGAACCCACTGGCAGTTCAGAATCAAATGTTATCTTTTGAGACACTCCTGGTGGGATTCGCTTTGAAATACTGAGATTTGCCCACCTCTTGGCATCACAACCTTTATTCACCTGTCTCCAAAACCATCTTGTCTAGATACAAGTCCAGGTTGTTATCCATCTCGCCTAATATACCATTTTGCAAAAAAATGAACCAGCAAAATCAGTGCTGTTCAAATCAAATTTTCAGGGTAAGTTTTTCTAGAGTCAGTGCTCTCCGCTGGCAGCACAATTCAGGGCTAGTTATGAATACCTTGCTCTGCTCAGGTGCATCAGCCTCACGGCATTAGACTGTGCAAGGCAAGATGGAAAGGTTTGTGCTGACCACCACAGTTTACTGCCAAGTACAAGACTTATCTCATTTGGCTCCTTTCTGGGGTGATTACTGCACTCAGGAGTTTGACCCCACTGCACGCCTTATGGACTTTCTGCTTTACTGCAACACACTCTTCCCACTCCCTGAGAGTCAAGAGCTTATCTGGGAAAACAGATGGCTTGAAAACATGGGGCCCCTATTCTCTGTTCCAGCTAAATTCCACTTATAACTAGGAGGGAGGGTAAAAGATTACTCTAAACCATCTTTAAGCTCCCCCTATTTCACAGTAGGCAGAGGACTAACTTCACTTCTAACAGGAATTAAAGTGCCTTAAGGTATTGTGATAAAAGACCAGCTGTTTAGGAATGCTAACACCTTTCTGGCAAAGAGGAATAGAGACAGAGGGTCTTTGGCTTCTCTGTCATGACATGTATCTCTGAGGTTAAGAAAACAGAGAAAAAATATACTTTCTGAGGATATTTATTTTACTACTTATTCCTCTTTACAGTCTGCAGATAGCCCTTCTGATGCGGGAGTTACAGTAGAAATAAAGACTGTGTTAATTATATTTACCATGCTCTTAAAAAATAAATAACCCTATCTGTAACTGAGATATCTGAAAGTGCCCCCTCTAAGGAGTCAGACAGGCAGGATCCACTACACAGAGCAGTGCAACACCACATAAAAGCAAGATAATACATATAAGGTAGGTACAGAAGAATACAGCTAGGCACTTAGGAAAACACTCCCCATGCAAATTTAGATAAAGCAAAAGACATTCCTCCCTTTTCTGCAGCCTTGAGAGAGATACTCTGACTACCTCCCCATCTGCCTGCAAAGGTGGCCCGCAAACACCATTTATGTGGCTGTGTGCACCCCACTGCCCTCACCCATGGGGGCTACTCTTCACATCTGTCACCTAACACAGAATTATCTCCTGCTTTTCCACTGCAGAGTCCAGAGGGAAAACAATCTAGGACCTTGAACACAGCCCTAGCTGCTTAGAAAGAAGCATACTCCTTGTTAGTGGTTAGAGAAAACAAAATAAAGCATTTCTCATACCATGGAGTTTGGAGAGTCAGCCTGGCCTTGCCAAAGTCCAAGTTTATCTTTAGTTACGGAGATTCCTTAAATGGCAATAGAGGAAACATGGGTAGAAAAATCTGTGCAGAGGAATCTGCTCATACCCATAATGCTGAGCTGTATTTGGAATAACTGAAGACTAAGATACTGGGATAAACTTGTGGAAGAGTTGTGGTATAAGAAATTCCCTCGTGGTGTTTTTTTGTTGTGGGTTTTTTGAGGGGTTTTTTTGGAAAAGGAATAACCAGCCGTACGAAAATTCATGTTAAAAGTCAAGAAGAACAAAGGCAAAACTGTGGAGATGGAACTGTGTTTCCACCTCCCCATACCACTGTTTTTTGTTGCGGTGTGCAAGTGAGTACACCCAGGGTGCCCTAGCAGAAGCTCTTCAGCATTCCTCCATCAGTGAATCGAGAGGAGGGAGATTTTCCTAGAGCAGCTCTGAAGGGAAATGTGTACATGTGGGTGGTATACCTGGAGAAAAAGGAGATGAAGTTAAGAATTTAAACAGGCAGATAGAGATCTTCATTCAGTGCAGTCATTAAAGAGAGACCAGATGAAGTATCTCCTCCCTCATATCCCTTTACTTTCCAGTGACAGTGGTCAGAATTGGCCTAATTTCTGGTTTCCTTGAAAACCCTTTAGAGGGCACATTTATTCTAACAGCTGGAGTGCTAATCTTGTAACTGAAGAAAAGCCTGTGAGTAAAGAGATTTAGATAGTTCAGAGGGATTTAGGAGATGTGTGCATATGTAGGTTTACACGAGTGTGTGTGCGCCTGTCTGTATCTGTGCATGGATGTGCACACATTTTACACAAGTTTCCAGGGGTTATAAATTTTCTTTGGGCTGTGCAATAGCTGAAAAGAACAGAAGGTGGCATGTTTTCAACACTTTTGTCCAGCAAGAAACTGCAGTAAAGGAAATGAGAGGAGCTACAGTAAAGGGAAAAAGGATACAGAAGGAGAAAGAAGACAGCTAAGCCCAGATCACACTCAATTTGATAAATCTCTGCTATTAATGATTGCATTGATACTGAAGGCTATTGATTTTCCTCATTTTAGCAGTATTTCACTGGTGCTGTAAGGCCTGACTTTACTAGGCTTTGGAAAATACCTGGCCAGTTCAGTACTGTAATATTTTTATAAAAATGGTAAAATGCAGGTGTGTAATTTTTTCTGGGTTTTTCTTTTTATTTGTTTGGATATTTGTTTGACTTTGTTTTTTTAGTGACAAAATTCACACAGTATGATCAGTTAATCAAGAAGCATATGAGGAAGATAAAAGTAGCCCCGACAGTTTCCCTTTAAAGTGCAGATACACGGGAGATAGCACCAGGCAAAATGGAGAATTAATTTACATTTGCCGAAAAGTTATGAAGCAAAAACCTGAAAGAAATAAACTAGAAATTACAGAACTGTGTACAGAAAAAGCCCCGTTTACAGCCGGTGTTGGGGACTCACCAGGTAGGAAGCTCCTCTTCTTGAGCTTTGCTTTTCACTTTGTCCCACGACTAATTGCCACAGCTCGTTTCAGAGAAGCAGACTGCTCCAGAGGGGTGGTGAGGGCTGGTCTGAGCAGGAGCAAAGAGACCTCTCCTGCCCCAGCCGGGGGTGCCAGGAGCCTCCAAGGAGCTAAGGTTCACATCCCGTGGGAATAAAGCGGCACTTTTGTTGCCCCTTTGAGAAATCTTGGACAGCGTCTGACAGCAGACAGCCCTTCTTTGTTTAGCAGCCAAACGCCCTCGTTCCCTGGGCAGTTGATTCGCTTTTAACTTCATACCTTCACCAGATGAGAAAGACTCCTTTAGAATGTCTGGGGACCAGAGAGAGAGGTCTCAGGTGGCCCAGAGGCTGGCAGCATCCCCTGCCAGGGGCCCCTGGAGACACACGCTCACTGAGGGAGACTGCTGCCTTCCCCTTCTTTGGGAGCACTTCCAGGCCACTCTGCTGATGAGGGACCAAAACCAGCTCACAGCAGTCACAGAAGGGGAGCCCAGAGCCCATGGCTCAGGAGAGGGGCACAAGGAGAAGCTGCTGCCATGGCTAATAGGTTTCCAGTCCCAGACTGCAGGTTCTTGGGATGGGGAAATCCTGGTGCTGCAGCATCTTGACATAAAGGAAATAGAGAAAGCATGGACTTTGGAAAACTTCTGTCATTTAACTTCTCTTTTTCTCAATGCATCTACTTGCTGATCTCCAAATATGAGGTATTTTGAAGGAGTGGTTGTGCTTCTCCTTGGCATCCTGCAGCAGACCAGGACTGAGAAGCTCAAAAGCTGGAGGTACAGATGGCAGCTGCTGGTCCCAGCTACAACTGCTGGTCTCCATAAGGGAGAAAATCCAGAATGCCACCTGTTTGCTGATTTTGGACTGCAGCAGAGTGTATCAAATCAGTCTCCCTGACCCCAAAGCTCTGGGAGATGCATTCTCAGGTTTTGGCTGTGGGTCTGGCTGCTATGATTCATTCCAGGCAAATACACCGTGAATTCTGCTTCCCACCTTGTAACACTTCATCCTTGTGATCTTATCTGAGGAATTACTTATAAATAAAAAATTTTGTATTATATAATATAAAAATATAAAAATACACATAAAATATCTACAATTTACATATATCAGTATCTATTACATACCATATAAAATGCACAGATACTACTCTATGTTGTACATGTATGTTTAAAACACATGGTAAAATCTATTAAAAATTTGTATATTAATAAAAACACATTGTGTATCTGTACGTGTTTGTGTGCACATGTACAGATGTGCAAGCATGCTTTGAAAACAAACATTTTGCTAGAGAATAGAACTCCTCAGCACTTCTCCAGAAGACTGGGGAATTGCATATTACCACAGCTGACAGTCCCAGATGGGAACTACAGGCAATGCCAGAATGCTGCAAGAATTTTTTTGAATTGTTGGCCTCACATTTACCATTCAGAGTGATGTTACGGATGTCAAATGCAGTTCCTGAGGAAACTGAAGTTTCCTGGTGGAGTAATATTTCCCTGGCACCTTCATTTTGAGAGCCAAGCTGGAAAGAAAAATCCAAGCAGCAGTGTACCAAGTCAAACAGCTTGGACAGAAGCTCTTCTGGGTGGTTGTGTTCTGAGGGTAGTGTTGCAGGGTAGAGAAATCACCACAGCTGAGGAAAGAGTAATAAATGAATGCCCCAAATATTGCAGGAGGTGTGCACACAAACCTTTTCAGTCTAATGTCTGATAACAGAATGTGAACTTCTCAGAAAAGCTCTCTAACTACCCAACTAGTTCAAGAAAAAGCCCTCAGCAGGAGAAAGCAGACGTTGAACCGCTCACATGTGGCCTGCCCACATAAAAGCAAGAAGTGGGTTCTGCCTCTGATACTCACCTTTTTTGAGGAGCCAGCCTGGTGAATAACAATTAAGTTAGCAACAAAACCGCTTCAGGCACGCACCCCTCTGGGTTACTTCCTGCAGCCGGGTTAGGTCTCAGTGCACAGCGTGCTGTGTTGAGAGCCACTGCTGGCAAACCAAGCTTTTCCCATAACCAAGCACAGCATGTAGACCCTCAATCAGCAGTAAGAATTGCACTTCTCTGTAGCACTTATGTTCAGCAAATCTTAGGTGTCTGTGACCAACATGACACTGTCTGTAAAGGGGCTTTTTTTGGACCTTGCTACTAAAGCTCACCTGAGCTAGGATCTGAGAGGAGTTTAGGTGAAGTGAACATGCTCTGGTAAGCCTTTTGTCACTCATGTCCCGGAGGATGTGACATACACGAGCACATCGCCTGTGCAGCATGGCAATTTTGTGTTTGATGTTACAACCTGTGATGGAAGAAGTCTCCTGGGGTGCAAAGGAGCCCTGAGAGTCCCTGTGCTGTACTGCACACTCTGATACATTAGGGTTGCCTGGGATATTAAGGGCATCATGTGGCACCTCTGCTAAATCCTGGGCAGATGAAAGTTGCTGAGTGTGTGATGCATGGGCAGCTGCTGATGTCCATAAAGCCATTACGAGCCTCTCCAGCTGATGCTCTTTGAGGGTGGATCCAAATCTTTCCTTTCTTCCTACAGGGAGAGAGCATTTCAAAATCCTGACAACAGGAGGCCAGGAATCCTGTCTCCAGAAAACTGTGGAAGGCACACCACCGATGAGGTGGTCTGTGGCACAGCTGTGTCACGAGATGTGGGCACAGGAGGACACCTATGAAGCCACCCTCCTGATACAGCAACATAATTTTGTCCCTAAAGACAGAGGCTTTTGTTAGCACAATTAGCCAGAACAATTGTTTTGTTAGAACAATTAGCCAGATCGTACTCCTCCCCTGGTTTCACAGACTTGACAATCCTGGGGACCAGCCCCTGTGGGGCACAGAGCAGCTTGCTGCACTGAAATCCAGGTGTCTTGCCAAGAAATGGAAGAGGAGCCCAGCCACATTCCCATGAGCTATTACTTTTAAAGAATTAGGTATTTATGTTTCTTTCTTGCCACGATCATTTTGGTGCCATTAGAAACATAAGAAAAAAATACATCAGTGAAAGAGACACTTGAGAGCTCAAAAAATATTATTTTAACCTTTTGGTACAAACAGCACAGAATAAATGGAGCATGTTTATAAGGTAAATAAAATCATCAACAGTATCTTTTACCTTGCTCCTAAGTTCCTCACTCCAGATGCTTTACCTCATTCTGTCCAGATCATTTGCCTTCACAGGATATGCACCAGGAAAAGGCCATTGAATCCTGCTACCATTTCAAGCAGTCCTCAGCAGGAGGTTTAGACAGATGTGAGGTGCAGGTAAACCAGCTGTTACAGTCCTAGGGTGCTGAAAAATGAAAACATGCATTCCTCTTTTACTCCAAGAAAAACAAAACCAGAAAGGCACATTATGGTATTTGTACTTTAAATTACCAATTCCAAGTATGGGGCTGGTGGCTCTTTGTACAACTTTTAGGGCCTTAGAGTGGCTCTTCTGGGTTGGTTCATCTGCCTCTGGCAGTGCCCAGGAGTGGAGTTGTAGAGAACAGAAAGGAAAGAGAAGATGAATAGCTTAATCCTTCTCCTGAATCCCACCAGTTTTTCCTAGTCAAGTAGTCAAGGCTTTCTGAACTGTGATACAAACAGCTGATTGCAATTAACTTTTCTTCCATTAATTTCCTTTTTTTTTTTTTTTTTTGGGTTTGGCAAGCGCATCATCCTTCAGTAATGAGTCTTGCAAGTTTAATATTAGGTTCTATGGTTAGGTATTGACTACTTTGTTTCATTCTTGTAGCCAGCAAAATTTATTGTGTGGAACCTCTCTAAAATATTACAGGCAGCAGTGAATCTTGCTCTCTACTCACAGTCAGTCTCTAACACTCAGGATTTAATATACCCCTATCATAATCTCCCTTGGGTAATTCTCTCCAAGGCTGAAGAGTGGAAGAGAGTTTTATCTATTTCATCTCTCCTCATGGTGAAGACATTCCTTACCTTTTACCATCCTGTTTGTCATTTGGTGTGCCATTTAGGTCCATTGTATGCTTTTTTGGGGGGGAGGGAATGCAGGTGAGAGAAATGCAGAAGGTAATACATTATCAAAGAGGGGGTACAACACACACTTACCCAGACTGCCTCCTCTTGCCTTCCATGCTGAGTTAGAAGTTTTGCTACGAAAGTGGTCAAAAAGATGCTTGAGATGACAATTGTTACATGCGATCCTCCAGTTGCACTGGTTCAACCTGAGCACTTTAACTTGGACAGCTACAGACTTATGCTCTACATGTAAAGTTACATTCAGGAAATCTTGTATCATGAAACCTCAGGTAACAGGCAATAGGAGGAATCCAGCACACCCTGAGTGTTGGCCAGGAAATGAAACAAGATGTATAATTTAAGACTCTTCCAGTTGTTTGCTTCATTTTTACTGGAAGTCAGTGGTTACTTACCAAAGCAAAGTAGTGGAAGGTAAATTCTGAATAAATTACCTCTTGTGAGGTAAGTAATAAACGCCCCCAAACTCAAGCAGCCAACCACTTGAGAGTAACTTACTGAACAGCTTTCAAAGCTAAAGCACTCCATGGGATGAGTTGAATTCCTTCAGGGTAAGAGCTGAGTCATTCTTTCAAAAGAGAGTGGGGATGCATTAAAAACCCCTGACTCACAGAGATGCTGAAATGGGACTACGCTTGGGCTTTGAAATGAAAGTCATCCAGGACCTGTTGAGACATACTTGAACACCTTAGGAGTACCAAAATTCCACTAGGTGCCAAAATAAGTGTGATCATGGATGTCTGTGGACATGACTTGATTGCTGTGGATGAACTTGGAGTGGGAAATTAATGCCCTTTGATTTACTGATAATGCCATGCTTCTGGGACCAGACTCTACTCATTTACACCATATGTAGGTATTTATATTGGAGCAGGACAGAAACTCTTTCAGTCTGACTTGCCCTGACAGAAATCACAACACAGAGCTCCCAGATACGGCACAGGGCTTCTCAGCTCAGACTAAGCAACGGCGGAACATGATCCACGTGAGCAATTTTAGGTAGCAGAAGGGAATACACGTAGCAAATCAGGAATCACTGCCTGCAGGCTTATCCTTCCTTATTGCAAGGTAAGTTGATAAGTATATTGTGTCACTCGTGTAACTAGCCATGAAATACGGCCTTTCTGACAGTGAAGGAGGTAAGTGCTTAAATTCACACAGAAGTCAGAGGTCAGTGCTGGCCAGTTTACAAAGGGTGGGGTGAGAAGGGAAAAGTTCAGAGTGGCTTTTTCTTTCTGCATCATAGTTCCTCATAAGTGTCTATATCTATCAGTGATACATTTGCCAAAAGGAAAAAAAAATCTGACGACCTGGCACAAGAAGCAACATCAACCCTGCAGGAACAAGGGGACTGCTCCCTGCAGAGTCACTTTCACTTGCCAGTGAGATGAGTAAAATAAAGCCTGCCAGCAGCACACAGAACATGGCAATCCAGCCTACAAAGGACTTGCAGGTATCTAGAGATTTCTGATGTTCTGGAACTGAAAGAGAAATCCCTCTCTGAGCCATGAGTGCAACCACAAAGATTAAGAAACAACCCCTGTGCTGAACCCTTCATGACCAGAAAATAATCAATTCAGGAACAAAGCAGTGAGATCTACTGCAAACACAGGAACTTTGCATTCTTCCACTGATGTGACAAATTAAGTTTTTCTTAACACTGCATTAGTGACCTCTCTCCAGAGCATGATAATCATAAACTTTAGATCAGTAACCAAACAGAAGTAGTTTTATTTTTTCCTGATACAAATGCCAAATATCACAGCCATAGACATAAGCAAAAACTTGTTGCAAATAAATATGACAGCTTGATAACAAATTTAAACACAGTAATTATTGTATAAATGGTTAAACAAAAGGTATTACTGCTAGCAGAATAAGCATCTCCAGGGAAAAGAGGGTTGAATACATAATCTGGAAATAGATTAATATATATATAAAATATACTCAGTTTATTGCTTGGATAGATAAATATTAAAATATTTGTGCACATCACTGGGAACGAGGCACTTATTCAGGTTAGTATAAACAAGGCGACTTGTTAAGTAAAAGCAAAAATGTTAAAAAGCCTCCAAAACATCTTGCTGAAATCTGAAACCTTGAAGCCATAATAAAAGAAAAAAAAAGGCATGCTGTTACAGACGTATTTATAGTTCACTGAATTGTAAAAAATCCAATTTCTTAAGAATGGGACAAATCCAGCATGCCTTACTGAAAACATTGGGATTTTTTTCCCGGGAAGGGGACTTTGGTATCTGACTCATGAATCTTACTCATGCTTGTCCAACTTTTCAGTGTTTGCTTTGTCCTTTGCGTTGTTATCACCAGTTTGCACTATTATTTTATATATTGTTACAAAAACATTAGTCTGATTATCCCCATCAACCTAAATAGTTTACAAAGTTGTAATCAGACACTATTCAAAACAGTGATCAAGTCGTTTACTGGGCTAAATATTTGGCTTGTAGAACATGCGGGTTTTGATGTGATTTTACAAAAAACAAGTAATAATTAAAAAAAGATTTTGCCTGCAAGAACCTTTAATGATATTTTGGTCTGGTAAAATTCAAAAGCAGAAAAATAGCTCTACTGATAAACACCTAATTTCTGTATTTTATATATATATTTTTAAAAAGATCTTCTCTGCTTATACAAAACAGGCATTTCATAAATATTAAAATGTTCTATTATTTACATGTGTCCCATTCTTCTGTAGAATCATTGACTGCTATTATCCAAACATGCAGATTCTAGGAGAGAAATTCTGCTTTTCTCATAGTGATGTCACACATAGGCACAAAGGGAAATTTGATCTTAGTGTACATTTGCAACTTAGTGGTGAACTTGCTAAATTTAAAAAGTATCTGTGGCTTAAGTCTTTGATCAATCTTGCACACATAATACATGGATCACAAAACCAGGAACTTCATTACAAGAGCAAATTGATGTCAGGTGACTGGGGGAAAGGTCTAAAGCACTGGGCATGGCTTACAGATAATTGTTTCAGGCTAGAACTCAGATTAATTAAAATAAAAGACGACTGCAAGAGTTTAGCAATGGAGTTTGACCTTTCGGGTGCTGCAAACATCCTTCAATTAAGCTGTCTAATCACCATCTTCAGAAAACCTAGAAAAGGTAGGACCGAGTCTGACCTGACTCATTTTGTAAAAAGCTGATGAAATCCTATTAAATGAGTGAAGTCATAACAACATAAATTCAGAGCAAGAGATACTAGCATGAGTCTCTCTGTGGGCATATTCACACTCTACCATGAATCATAGCACAGATATTCCTAGGCCAGTAGAACTTCATGTTCCTGAGTCTTTATGGCTCAGAGGACAACTGTGCAGAATTACTAGGTCAGGTCTATCTGTGTTGACTGACCCCCACAGCCAGGCCAGGAAGCCTTCTGGATGGATTTTTGTTTTTTAGCTCAGAGGCAGCATTGTGTACTTACAGGCTGCTTTCAAACTGAATCCTGCTCAGCTAACTCAGATCTCTGCAGCATGATCCCCAGAACACCAAATGCCAGGTGTATTGGGGACTGCCTGTACACACCACCATGAGGTGGTGGTGGTGGAAGACACAATTTAGCAAAGTCTCAACATCCTAATTCAGATTTTATATAGTTCAACTCTATTGAGGATTCCATTGACTCCAGTGCTGTTTGACAATCTCATGGACAGCGGGATCAAGCGCACCCTCAGCAAGTTTGCAGATGAGACGATGCCCAGCTGTGGTGTGGTGTGTTTGCCATGCTGCAGGGAAGGGATGCCATCCAGAGGAACCTGGCCAGGCCTGAGAGGTGAGCCCGTGCAAACCTCATGAAGTTCAACAAGGCCAAGTGCAAGGTCCTGCACCTGGGTCAGGGTAATCCCAAGCACAAATACAGGCTGGGCAGGAAATGGGTGAGGAGCAGCCCTGCTGGGAAGGTCTTGGGAGTGCTGGTGGATGAGAAGCTGGGCATGACACTGGAACATGCACTCCCAGGCCCAAAAGCCAAACATATCCTGGGCTGCATCCAAAGCAGTGAGGCCAGCAGGAAGAGGGAGATGGTCCTGCCCTTCTACTCTGCTCTTGTCAGACCCCACCTGGAGTGCTGCATCCAGCTCTGGGGACTCCAAAACAGGAAGGACATGGACCTGATAGGATGAGTCCAAAGGAGTGCCACAAACATGATCAGAGGCCTGTGGCACCTCCCCTATGAAGACAGGCTGAGAGAGTTGGGGTTGTTTAGTCTGGCCAAGAGAAGGCTCTGGGGAGGCTTTGGAGCACCTTCCAGTACATGAAGAGGGCCTACAAGAGAGCTGTGGAGGGACTTTTCACAAGGGGATGTAGCAATAGGACAAGGAGTAATGACTTCACTCTGAAAGAAGGTAGGTTTATGTATTAGGAAGAAATTTACTATGAGGGTGGTGAGACACTGGCACAGGTTGACCAGGGAAGTTCTGGATGCCTCATCCCTGGAAGTGTTCAAGGCCAGGCTGGATGGGGCTTTGAGTAACCTGGTGTGGGGGAAGGTGTCCCTGCCCATGGCTCTGGGGTTGGACCTAGATGACCTTGAAGGTCCCTTCTGACCCAGGCCATTCTACAATTGTATGACTTAAAGGAACTTACTTACGTAAAATGCTAGTGTGGCAAAAGGGACAGTTTCCTGAAGGTTACATAGCTTACACAGCCAAGGATTTGACAGGGACAGAACAGGTCCTGTCTGGAGAAAAACTGACACAGGACACTGCTGATGCAAATTTGCATTGTTACCTAAATCAAGAATGCTGAGAGAAAATTAGAATTACTCTTGCAGAAGTAGTGACTTGTTAAAAAATGCCCAACAATGACCCAGCATGTTTGTCAAAATATGCTATGATTATACAGCAATAAATACTACTTGATTACTTGATTCAACCAAATATTAATTTTTTCTTCTCTTTTTGCTATTTAGTATGGCAACTAACTAAGCTGGATTCAATATCATGATTCCTAGGCTCAGTTCAGCAGAACCTTGTCCTCTGCATTTTGAATCTAACTATCACCTTCTCTAGGAACTGAAATACAAATGCTTGCATTTCTCAGCAGTGTACATGCACTAAGAAATAAAATTTTACTTACAACGCTTCCATGATCCATTATAAACTTAAAAGGGCATAAGCATCCAGTTTCAGTGAAAACCAAAATTTTTTTCTGGATTTGTTGCATTCTTTGGCTTTATATAAACATAAATAAAAAAACCATTCTCAGATTAAATTGATGAATATGAATTTGCAGGAAAGAGTATGCATTGGATCCTGTGACATGCAACTGTTTATACTGCTATGCTGTATAATCTAGCTGTCTCTTGAAAAAGTACAGTTACATATAAGTAAAAAAAAAAAAAAATTACTGGTACAGATTAAGTGAAGTCAAAAAATTATAGGACAGAGGATCCATGCCCAAGACATTCCATCACCTTTCAAACTATCTGTAGACACTGAGTTCTTTGTAAGAAACAGTACAAAATTTTACAGAAGAGGGTAAGGATCCCTCCTCTCAAGTATTATACGTCTATGAAGAAAGAAATCTCCTCTCTTATTGCAGACAGGATACATAGCACCTTTGTTCAGCTCTTTTTTTCTTTTGACATGTCAGAAGATACAAAACCGCAACAATAATCTCTCCCTTACAATGCAGTCCCTTGAATTGCTGCCTAAGATTAGTGCATGGTATTGGGACATCAGCGTTTCCTTTCGTGCACAGTGGGAGGTTCGGTTCGGCTTCTTCTGGTGTTGATAACGGCAGTAAGAGCTCAAGATAACAAATTTCAAGTATGCCTAGAAACACATTAACTCCTCATGAGTCACCATTATGTGCTGCTAAAATGCGCAGTTCAAGGGTTTTTTTGAGGCACTCTGGAGACTCTGGCTTGAAACCTGTAGTCTTGGAATCAAACCTCTGAGCTGTCATTGCTGTAATTATGTGGTAGCATCATTGGTTCATTGCTGCCCGACTCGTTTGTGCTTTCCTTCTTGTCAGAATTTTGTTTCCATTTTAGCAGCAAAACGATGATGGCAATTAAGCAGATGGCAAGGAAAACGGCAGCAGCTCCACCAATGATTGTGACTATGCTGATTCCTGCACTCTGGCTATTCAGTTCCCTGGGGAGAATTCCATTGACTGCAACCTCCCGCTGAGGCACCTGTTTCTTGCTGGTGCGATCCAGGGCTATGTGCTGTATGTTCGTTCCTCGGTTGTTCTCTACTCCAATGTCTCTTGCAAGTTCTGGGGCCTGCTCCACTCCCCTCTTCTGCCGTCTCCGTGTGGGTGCTCCTGGGCTCCCAGCACTGACGAGCGAGTGGTACTGGTGCTCCACGCTTCTTTTGCCGATTCCGCGGTTAGCGTTCTCCTTGGAACGCACAGTGTAGATTGTATGGACGTACCACTCCCTACCCAACGACACCTGGAAAGAAACAGTTTTTGTATTTAAACACACACATACTAAATCTGGGCAGCGCTAGACGCAGAGGAAATCAGTCTCTGTTCTGAACTGAATGCTTGGACAAGCACTTTCAAAATCACGCACAGATAACCCCCGACTACGTGCCAACGTGCACCAGAAGGGTCGTGTTTTCTGCCAGAATGCTCAGAGGGTTTAGTCTCCATTCCTCTCCACGGTCAGACTCTGTGGCTATCAGGTGCAGATGAAGAAGGCTATGGCCTTGGCATGGTTTTGGTACTATTAGTACGAAAGGCCATAAAAAGTATCTTTAGCTGTGGATGGGCCACAGAAAAGGACCTTCCAGGCCCAACCTACCATGTGAATTAGGCCCTGGCTATCATTCCATCTAAACATAACAAAGCAATTTTTTACTGCAAGGATGGTTGAACTTTGGAACAGAGAGCCTGCAGAGTCTCCTTCCTCAGAGATGTTCAAAAGACATGGTCATGGTCCAGGGCAACCTACTCTAGGTGACCCTGCTTTGAGCAGGGTGTTGGAAGAGTCAAATTCCACAGGTCCCTGAAGACTTCATCCACTCTGGGTTGCATGGGTCCCTCCAGTCTCTGTGAGATGATACTACCTTCCTTGAATTTCTCTCATCTTTCCTGGATACATACCAGGTTTGGCCTCCACAAGGTCCAGTAGGCTTGACTGAATACTGTCTTTAAGCTACTGCCTGATAATTTGGATGGCTGCAGCCGAGTTTTGTTGTTTTGAGAAATAACACATTTTCTATCTACTCTTGTTTTTCCAAATATTTTTCAGGATATACTTTTGTTTCTTCATATTCTCATTTTTATGACAGAAAGAGGACCAAAAATCATGGCAATGGAATCCATGGTTTGGATGGGTTTTGGAAATGGATTCTTCCTATAAAAAATGAGATTTCATTTTCCTGGGGGCATATTTTGAAACTCTTTTTATAGTTTTAAGTAGCCTGTTTTGTTAAATACTCTACTGTTTACAATGGGATCTTTAATATTGAAGTGGCCAGAAGTAGGATCAAAGTCTCCTCCATATTTTTCCTACTAATTTATACACTTGAGCTGTGCATGCAGTTTTGCAAATACTAGAGACAAATAGTGAAGAGACAACTCTTGGTTGGGTTATATAGATCAAAGGGCTGAATGCACACAGCTGAAGGATTAAATACAATTAAGAAGTAGTTGCACCCTTTAGTCGCCAATTTTGAGGCTTTCCAGTGTTTCACACTGTGCAAGTTTGCAAGGAAAGAATTGTACAGAAAATGCTGACTTGATTTTGATGAATTTCATTATGAATGCTATGATTTTTAATTTTTTGTCTTTGAGAAGTCTTTGTCTTTGGGAAGCAATGAAACAATGCCGTGTAACAAGAATCTTATTAACTTCTTAAAAGAAACGTACAAGAAAAATTGCATAATTTCTGGTTAGCCTGTGGAATTATACAAGAGAAAAGCAAGAGTATCCCTACAGAAAGACTTTAATCAGTGTTCCAGATTTTATATCTAGAAGTTTCTAAGCATTTATAATTGTATTTGACTGTCACTGGAATCAGAATAAATTTTTCTATTGGTTTCAATTTGACTTATAGTTAACAACAATACTTGTGCAAGTGTTTCTTTCTTGGTTCAGTACTCTTACTAATAAGTTACAGAAATCATACCTGAAATAGAGGAGTTGAGTCAACTTTAAATCCATCAGAGCCTGGCTGTTTAACTAACGGAATTGCTTCAGGATCATCTATTGCAAGTTTTGCATTAAAAAGTACATTTCCGAAGCTTGTGGCTTGTGTCTCTGGCTGAGCTTTGTCCTGCATGGAGGGGAAAAAATGTTTGTAAAACATAGATTTATTTCTTCGAGGAAAAACAGTTTTAGCATTTACTTGTATAAATTGTGTAGTTTACATATGCTATTTTATGTAGTCTAGGGAAATACTGCTACAGGAGAAAAGACCTAAGAAGCAGTTGTGGTCCCATCCAACTTGTACTAACTTCTATTTAAGCTCCTGCCTTTCTGGAATAAAAGGGAGGAACGCTAGAGAACAACCACCGCTACGCTTCTTAAATAACAAAGATACATTAATGTGGTCTGAAATGAAAGTAAGAAGTCTATTTCCGAGTCTAGAGAAGCTACATTTCATTTAATTAACAGTCACATAAATTTGTTTAGCTTATTATATAATCATCTTACTTAAAGTTAACTCTAAAAGTTGGGCATCAGGTGTGTAGTTACCTGGGGTTACTCTATAGTTATTTTCAGGAAGAAAGGAAGATCATCCAAGCCAACTTTAGAGGTATCTCTCTTTCCCTATGAACTACAGAGGCAACCTGGATCACTAACTTCGCACTATACACTAAATTTTGGATGGCTAAATATGAAACGAATTCCAATCCTTCATTTGAATGTCTCTTAAGATTCTTTCTATGGTCCGTGGATACAGACAACACAGAGAAAAAGCCTATCTTGGGATTCTAACTAAGGTCAAGCTATTAATGAAGGCAGTTCCCAGAAAGATAAAGAATAGAACAGGAGGGAAAAAGGCAAGATACTGCCTCCATCAGTTCATGTTAGCCTGGAGCTCGAGTCAAAAATTTGATGCTGTTGAGAACATTTTAAAGAACAGCTGGGCTTTGGATAAAAGACAAGTTAGAAAAAAAAAATTAAAACACATATATGCATCCTCCCAGAATTAGAACACTTACCACAATCTTAAACCTGTACAGAAGGGATGGGGAATCAGCAAGGCACCCATATTCAGTGTTGGATGGATTATATTTGGGTACATATCCATCAGCTCCTGTGCACAGGAAAACCTTCTCGATGCTACAGTAGAAGGAATCACCCAAATTCTGCACTGGGTCCACCATCACCCGACCGTATATGACATCACCTGTGAACAGTGCACACAGTTCACATCCTCTTAGACTGGAACATTTAGCACAGCTCTGAGGCTGAGCTAATACAGCCTTGCCAAGAAGCTTAGTGCAACAAGCACAAACCCTCACTCCTATCTTGTTTGACTGCAACAGGATCCTGATAATGCAGAACACAAATTAAATGTGCATGATCTATGCACAATTATACCTTCTGAGAAAGCAACATCACTTTCTTGCCCAAAGCCCATCGAGCCATCAGACAGCCACAGTGTCTTTTTGGAGAGGAGGAACATCTGGGTGTTCAAGCTGAACTCAGCAGCCACTGGGTCACTGACCTAAAACCACAAAAGCATAAGGCTCCTCAACAAGTATTTTTTAATAAGAAAAACATAGCATGATTTTAAACTCTTAAAACATAGCAAGATCTTCTCCCAATGTACATTACTTATCAGCTTTGTACATCTACATGCAATAATACAGTTTAACAAAAAGATGTCCTGGTACTAGACATATGTTGCTATGTATTTTATATGCAAAAAAACCTTTGGATTATCTGCATCTGTGATATTTGATAGTATTCTAGGTCAGTTTCTTCCCACCACATTTTTCCAAATCCCAGCAAAGGAGCTGTCCAGGGCAGCCCAGGGTAATATGAGGAAAATGTTTCCCTCAAAAACTTGTCTCTGACTCATCACAGCCTGTTTTCTCTATCCCATTTTTATTCTTACACACAAGTCCCACCTCTGCTTCTGATCCTCTGTCAATATTTGAAAGCACACATTGCTGAGGATTTATTTGCAAGTATCAGTTCTTCTAATGTGCTGCAGGATATATCAGACCATGCATGTGAAAATGCACCAAACCATTTGAACATCTTTTTATGCTAGTATTTATCTTTTTATGCTAATATATATCTTTATATACTTGACACACTTATCTATGGCTCTTCCTTGATTACATGAAAAGTATAAAATTAATCAATACTATCAGCAGCAGTCTCTCATGGGACTACAAATCATAAGACAGAAGGCAAACTATAAAGGGACATGGCATAATAAAAAGGAAATTATACAGTGAATAGAAGAACTGGGAGAGCCTAAAGTTCAAAAGGATGCAAGTACCTGAGGAAACAATGTGGAAGACACACACATTCAGAAACAAAAAAAGAAAAAATAACAAGAGGCCACTAAATAAAAAAAAAATTTCTAACATATATATGTATATTTATGTATATATATGTATAAGTGTGTGGACAGGAAGGAAAGAAAACAACAAAGAAAACATTCTTGCTGGCTCATGGACAAGGGTCCATTTCACAATAGAGTCCCAAAACTATCAAAGCAACAGATCTGGCAAGAAGAATGTACAGCTCAAACCTTTTTATAAATGTAGTGCTAGTCTTCAGAAAAAGGAACCCTACCACCATAGCCTTTGCACAGAAAAAATGATAAAAAAATAATTCCACTTTCTTGGAATGCTTCTTTCTAAATGTCTGGAAAACAGGCTATCGGGTTGTAGTTCCACAAATACCTGATTAGCACAACTGGTTTCCAGCTGTGTTATTTATGACAGTAGTTTAAGTGTAATTATTTTCATGGGCATTTGAGACATTTTTTATAAGAGTTCATAAACTTGCAGTCAAAAGTAATTTTGGTCCAGTCGTGACACTTACACTCACTGATTTCAGAGCCACAGAGTGGTTTGGGTTGGAGGGCACATTTAAAGATCATTTCACCCAACCTCTCTGCCATGGGCATGGACATGTTCCATTAGACCAGGCTGCTCAGAGCCCCACCCAACCTGGACTTTAACACCATCAGGGATGGGGAATCCACAGCTTCTCTGGGCAACCTGTGAGAGTGCCTCACTGCCCTCACTGTAAAAAGTGTCTTCTTTTCATCCAGTCCAAACATACCCTCTTTCAGTTGCCCCTTATCCTGTCACTGCAGCCCTTGGTAAAAAGTCTGTCTTTCCTATAAGCCCTGTTTATATGCTGGAAGGCCACAATAAGGTCTCCTTAGCTCGTTCTCTTCTTCAGGCTGAACAGCCCCAAATCTCTCAGCCTTTCTCCACAGGGGAGGTGTTGGAGCCCTTTGACCATTTTTCTGGTCCTCCTCTGACCCCCTCTAACAGGTCCATGTCTTTCAAGCACTGGGCACCAGAGGACTGGATGCAGTGGGCCTGTGCAAGGTATCAGGCGTTCCCTAGTCTAAGGACTAGCATCCTTCAGTCTGATCCTCCACTCCTTTGTTTCTTATTTGTAAGAAAGTGCATACCAATGCTTATTCAGTTTTGCAGAATGACTAAAAAATCTCAGAGGTAAAGTGCCAGATGCTGCCGACTGAATTTGTGCTATTGTACTGCTGCTTTTTTGGGACCTGCTTAAAGTCCACATAGTGTTTCAATCTGTGATCAGATGGAAAAATTATCATGGGCCACAGAAAGCCCAAGCCCCTTTTACTGTGAGTATCTCAGGAAAAAGAGCTGGTCTTGGTTTGAAAATTTTTGGTGGCAGGGCTTTAGCTGGCCACAGTCAACAACATTGTTGCAACTTTGCATCTTATGCCTATTTTGAATTGATGTACCTGAAACTTCCATATACTGTATTATTAAAGCCTCATCTGATATAATAGTCCCTACAGTGTCCATTTATTTATTCCAAGGCAGTTCTAATTCTTAGCCATAGCTTTTACTTGTAGGCTACTTCCAGGTATGAGTTAGGTTTCTTCCTACGATACTTTGCCCATTTTGCAGTGATTTTTGCAGGTTTTTTGACCTTTCTTTGAAATATCAACATCTTACTGTTTATACTAGGATCAGGAACAAGTTGTGGTTTAGCATGGCTATGAATTCCTTTAGTGTCTCTAGGAGTAGATTAGAAATGCCAGACAAAGGCTGAAGTGCTGAACTAGTATAAATTCCCCTCACCCATTCCATTCAAACTTCTCCAAAATGTTGAAATGTGGTTAACTCTGAGAAGGCAGGTTTCACATCAGATCATGTATCATCTCTCTTCTTTGCCAAGACTTAATGCTCTATCAGGAATCATCTTTTCTCCCACAGGTGGCATAATGCCAAAGGAAAGCATAAAGAGTGCATACATTCCCTTGTGTACTCTGGCTAAGTCAACAGAAAAGTGATTGTGTACCCCTGACTGATATGGATTTATTCTGTAAGATGATTTAATAGCATAATCTATACTACTAATGAGCATGAAACCACAGCCACACTGTTCCAGTATCAGCTGCATTGGCTCCAAATAACAGAAATGATATAACTTCCTCCTTACACATCCCAAGGTCACACTAGCCCTTTTGATAACCTGGAAAGCTGGCAGTTTATGTGGTCTTAACTATCCAACATGACCCCCAGGTTTTTTTTTAAACCAATGCTTTCTGCAGCAGAAGCCATTTCTCCATAATTGGTTCCCAGCTACAGAGCTTCACAGCTGGGCTTTGTGAAAGGTATGCTGTTACCATATGTTCCCATATGATCCATATTGCTATGGATCGGATTTGTTTTGGTCACTTTTGTGAATTTTAAAGCTAAGTATTTTACCAGTGCTGCCTGTCTACACTTCCCTCTACAGTCAGTGAAGGAAGTTCTACCTTAAGACAGAATGAATCTTCCTCTAGAGGTTCTACTTTTAATACCAGAGACCTAACTCTGATTTTGTGTCAGATGAAAACCTTCTGATAATAGTTTTATATTTTCCTAATTACCTGATAAAACTATTTACTACCAAAGCCAACAGACAAAAAAAGAATTCCCAAATGTTACTATCACATCACAGTAACTCTCCCCTAAACCAATGTCTATGAGCTTCCTCTTGACTATCAAAGACTGGACATGAATTGAGGACAAAAAAACATTTGTGCTCCTACTTTAGCCTTTCCCAGTTGGGTAAAACTGGTTATTTAGCAGGAAAGGAGTATGTGCTGTCCCACCAATTTCGGAATTCCTTGTTTATAAGCAAGTAAATTCAGTTGCTAGTACTACTATTACAAGACCAACACATGGGAATCAAATTAGAAAGGAAACATGATGAAGATGTCATTGGAATGGTACCTGCTGGAATCGGATGTCCAGATCAAAAGTGATGGGCTCTCTGGGATTGCAGATCACTGGCAGGCTGTACTCCTGATGTGGGGCCGTGGTACAGGCTATCAGCTTCACCGTGTACGTTCCAGAATAGTCGCGAACCTGGACACAGAGAGAGAGGGAGCTGCAGCACCAACATCCCAACCAACAGGCTGGGGCAGTAGAAAACTCAGTGAAGGCTGAGGTTTTACCGCAAAGTCTGAAACGAAGCTCCACTGCTGGACTGGCTGGTTGTAGGTTGGCTCACTTCGGATGAGGCTGAGGCTAAATGTGAGGCCTGAGTGGTCAGCTGACATAACCATGGAAGTCAGAGATGAAGCTAGAAACATGCCAAAGAGACAGATTTGTCGCCTTTAGTGTTTCATTGCAAACTCTCAGAGCCTGAAAAACATTCTCAGTAATTCATAAACCATAATGTTATAGCTGATATTTATACCTCCACAGGCACTGGGTTTTATTAACTGAAACTAAAATCAATTACAGTCAGCTCAGCTAGGCCTCCTTGATTCTTGTTCAAGTGTCTATTCAGCAGCTGCTTTTGGGCTACACAATGAGAACTGTATGAAGAATAAATTTAAGAGACAGTCAAAACAGCGAGAATGGAGTGGCAGAGATCTATAATCCCTCCTGTTTTAAACTTGGAATGTCAGCCCAGGGAAACACAACATAATTTCTCTTAGCAATGTAACACTTTTGCCTGATAGGCAAAACCTAACACACTAGAGGAGAGCTTAGAAGCACTATGAAGGGGTTTTATGGGTTAAAAACACCTGAGTTAAACTAAAAGAGATTGCCTAATTTTTTTCTCTTCTCACTGTTGTTCAGCAGATTTAATTTAGTTAGATAATCTTTTCCATGGCTGGCATTCATGCTCAGATTGATGTCTGTAGACACAGTCTTACACGTATAATTATTCTGAATAAAGGCAGTGGGGTTTAAACAGATTAAATTGCAGGAACAGGTCCTCAGCAATGACTAATTGAATGTCAGTGAGAGTGTGATATTAACAGGGTGATAGAATACCCATACAAGACTTTTCCTTGCTCTCTTTCTGAAAAAGGTCTCAATATCCTAGAAAAGCTCCAAGTTAGAAAAGAAATTTTAATGCTATCCAAGTTCCTAGGGAAATACAAGTAAATAGTAATTATAACTATGGGGTTGAAAACATTTATCTGTAGACCCCTAATGGACACAATGGCCTAGATCTTCATCCTTCATAAATCAGGCTCTTGATCAAGTGGAACTATTTGCCTTCCATCAAATTCATGCATATTTCAACAAGTTTGACAACCTGAATACAGTCATCAATGACAACCAAGGAATCTCAAGTAGAGGAAAAATCCAGATCTAAAGAGCACAGTATATTAAAAAAAAAAAAAAATCAGCTATCAGAAGCAGAAATAGCAAAAGAATGAATAGTATCAAATTTGGGAAGGGTGTCTTTATTTCTGAAGTACTGCTAAAGGGTAGGTTACACTTACCAGGATGGGACATAACAAACAGACCATGAAACCGCGCTTCAGTCTTGAAGTTGACAACCAAGCGCCCCTCTTCACTGATGCGCATGCTGGTGGGGAACAGGGAACCTGCCAGCAAAAACCAATTAACAAGTGTGTTCCGCTTGCAGGTGACAAAGAAACCTCACTCCTGTGAAACACCAGACCCATTCTTCCGTTTACCCTTGCCATGTCGCGTGTTTTGGGGGGCCTGCTGGTACTTTTTGGGTTGACTCCAGGTTCCCCTCGAACAAGAATTTACACAGCGAGGCCTTGAGTTTTCAGGACGTGATTCAGCTTCCAAAGCATATGGGGAACTTCCCTGCAAAGTCATGCTTTTACATGTTACCAGGGACCCACACAGCTGCTCTAGTAGGCTGAGGAAAATCCACACAGCACAGTCTGTGCTTGGGTTCAGGAAACAGCACAGTTAGCTGCCAAGGGGGTCTGCAGAAGGAAGACTTTTGTTTTCATCAAGTATTCAAGCTGACTTCTAGCAATGAAATCTGCTTCAGAGATACCCTTTATCAGTGCCTCCCTGCCTACTGTGCCAAGGCAGCAACCACCAGCATCGATTGCAGCAGCTGGTTGTGACTTCCACAGCAACCTGCTCTAGGGTGCTGCAATCTGTGAAACTCCTTCTGACAGGCTTTGCATTGCTGGCAATTTTTGGCATGAATTTGTCACAAAACACAGGCCTTACGTGTTCTAATTTCAGATTACAAGACCTTGTTTACAAGCCAGAGTGGTTTATTGCTGTAGCTTGAAGCCAAGACCCTTTTCCTCTGGAGCTCTGCAAAGCTTTAGAGTTCAGGCATTTCCTCCAGCACTCCCTTACAAACAGCCAGTGATGTACCACCATTCTGCTTGCCAGGAAAAAGAAGGAAGCAGGAATGGTCCCCCATGGATGTGCTGGAAACCTGACACATTCACCAGTGTGAATGTAGACCACCTGTACAAAATCATCTGTACCAATTATATTTCTTGGTACAATAGAAATATCTATGTATTCATGTATGAATTAGGGCTTTAGAAGACCTTCACTGCTTTACCGTGTTACTTAGAATTTATGCAGTACTACTATATGAATTGAGAGTCATGGAAAGAAACTGGAAACTAATTAAGCCCTCCCTGCCCAGAAAAACAACTGCTCAAAAAATACTACCCAAATGAGACTGGGATACGTTGGGGGTTGTTTTGTGCTGGTTGTTTTCAGAGGGAACTGACAATGTTCAGGACCTCCAGAGATGTGGCCATCAGCTTCTTGAACAGAGAAATAAAAAAATTAAAGCATCAAAGAGGAGAAATGGTGGCATAGATGCACCACGTAGCTGCTGAGACAGAGGATTAGATCTGGTTGTTATTTGGTGAATAGCACATCACATGATTTGTGGCATGTGGCTTATTCTTTAGGCATGGCATGACATGTGCTTCACTCTTCACGCACTGTAGATTCCCCTTGCTGCTCCTCATTTCCTGCTCTTACCATAAGGACAGAAACAGCACAGCAATGATTTCTGTAGTTCATATACAGAGTTAGCAGAAGCAAAAAGTGATTTTAGGTTCCCAGGAGTCCTGAAATTGTGTAAGTACATAATTACAGCTGGTGCCTGCATTCTACCTTAGGTTGAGAGAGATAGGAAACACTTGAAACTTAATGCTGGGAAATATTAAGTAAATTTGCATAAAAAGAACAATGCAGCACACTGGTGTAACTACATATTTTAATCCTGCACATACATTTGTATGTCACAATTTTTAAAAAATAAATTAACTTTTTTAAAAGATAAATTCTGCAGTGGTAGATTTTGACTTGTTGACTAGTTCTACTCATAAACATTTACTGACAGTATCTAACACATTTACAGAATGTCTCGCAGTTTACTACTCTCACACATAGGACAGGCCCCCATTACGCAGGTCTGTTTCTTTTGAATGTTTAGTAACATTTTCAAAATATCAAAAGTTTCTGAAACTGGCTATTCAAAGTCAGAAAAAAATGATATCACAGAAAACCTTCAATTATTTTCCTTAAAGTGCAAACATCTTGTGTGCTAACAAAATTTGGTTACATAATGTACCCTGAAGTTCTGAGTAGATATAAATATTTTAATTTTTGCATGTGTACTTCAAATATAACAATACAGCCATCTCTTTTTGCAGTAAAAGAGCTGATGTCAACTTTACACGATTTTCATAAACACTCCAGCAGACACCTGTGAGCACTAAGAAATGAGAGACTGCAATTGATAATAAATGATAATTTAAAATTGCTTTTTAGCATTGGCACGATTGAAAAACCATCCTACTGTGTGTAAATTATACTGCTAGTAACAGAGCGTGAGCTCTGTGCCAAGAAAGCCAGCACCCACCTTGGAGCTCTGCTTCAGGTGGGCTACCGATCCCATCCTTCCACAGGATGGCAGTGTCATACACGAAAGTCAGCCGGAGCTCTGACTGCAGGTCGAAGTGCTGCCAGCCTCCGACGCCCACAGGAGAGTGGAAAACGTAAGAGACGTACAGAGGGACTCTCAGCGTGACATAGGACTGCACCAGGTTGAGAACCTATGAAAACCAGGATTGTGTACTAGGGTTAGTGACCATGAACAGCAGCATCGCACAGGTAAGCCGAATGCAAGAGAAAGGGAAGACTGAACTTGAAATAAATACTGGGACTGAATCAAACTCTCTCTTTTTGAAAATTACAGATGAAGTGCAAAACCACGTTTCAGTGGTTTTCAGCTGAGCTTACATCCATTCAAGTTTCATCTTTGTACTTCAAACTGATAAAACATAACCCCCTCCGTTTTGACTCATCATTTTTGTCCAGGTTTTTTTAGTACATAAAAACATGGCTACAAATGAAGGCTTTAGAAATTTTTCAGCTATCCTTTTAAATTCGTTCTATCCTTGTTAACCAACTCTTTTGCTCACATTCTTATGTTACTATCAACTAATAAGCTCTTCTGGAAGATCCTGAAGTTGCTCATGCAAGATGTCATTGCAAGACTGAGTCCTTGGATTCTACTTATCATCTCCGGAACTACTTCTTCCTTTGTGCATGGATAGTAGCTAACATGCTGCATGCAAACACACAAATCATACTGTTCCTCACTGTCTGCAAGAGCTAAAAATAATAAGCAAGCTGATATGGATTTAAAGATAGACCCTTTATGCACATATTGTACCAAACAATAGAGCTGTAATTATCAAAGAATTACATATTCTTTATATATGTTTCTATAAAAAAAGGCAAGAAGAATAGTGTCAGTAAACTGTCACCTCTTAAGACAGCTCTGACATGATACATGGATCTGAAGAGATACCCCTCTCTGAAGAGACTTCACATTTGTGTTTCGTTACAAATACTTTTTCATTCACATATCTCTGATTAGAAATGTGCAATCCAGACCCTTTTAGACCATTCTGGATCTTCTTAGGAATACACAGAAGGAAAGACATTGAAATAATCTCCCAGCGGAAAGCTTTTCAGTCATAAAAGTTACTGAATTTTCATTTAGTTCCCATAGAAATTCCATATATAAATTTGCACATCTGAACATTTCTCTGATTACCTTACATCCTCCTAAAGAATGTTTTGCACTATCAAAAATCCCCAGCATTCAAAGAAGTTTACAAGCTGTGTAAAAATCAAACTGTTTCTGGGTTCAACGAGGAGGAAGTCAAGGGGCCGAATGACCATCACCTTACAGCTGCTTTATACTTTGAAATGCCTAACAGAACTTTTACTAATATAATGTAACCACAAATTTACTGCTTGCACTGACTAAATACTTTGACCTAATTAAGGACTTCATTAAGGCAAATGTTCGTAGCTGCCACAACTCACTTTCACGTGGGACACTCCTTGATCTACACACTGTGCTACCAAAACCCTTTCCACTTATGTTGCTTGAGTCATTCCATAGTACGTGCTAGCATTTAGACAGTAGCCATTTGGAAACACACAGCATCACAGAATCAGAGAATTGTTAGGGGTGGAAGGACCCTCTGTACATCACCCAGTCCCCGCGCCCCCCCCCAGCCAAGGCAGGGTCACTTAGAGCAGGTTACACAGGAACATGTCCAGGTGGATTTTGAATGTCTCCAGAAAGGGACACTCCATGATGTCCCTGGGTGGCCTGTTCCAGTGCTCTGCCACCCTCTATGTTCTTTCTCATGTTGTGGTGGGACATTTTTTGTTTTAGTTTATGGCCATTGCTCCTTGTCCTGTCACTGGGCACCATGGAAGAGAGTCTGGCACCACTGAAAAACAAAACACTAACGGACTGGTAGATGAGATGTTACAGTTGTATATTATAGTAATGCTTCTTTGCTGGTTTTACATAAGCACAATCAAGAACTTCTATTTGGAACAGAAAAAAAAAGAGTTTTTTTCTCTCTATATATTGGATGAAAAATTGAAGTTAGACAAAAATATTACTATTTAGTACCATTTAATTTGCAAGTTTATCTTTGGGATATCTGCAGGAGTATCTGAGCTATTATTTTGGACACAGATTTACTAAATTGCTTCAAATAACAACATGATATTCTCACTTCTATTAAAAAAATACAGCAATGATGCAGCTCTCGAGTATCTCATGGTTTGCCTTTGATGACCTTGCCTTGTAACCTCAAAAATTTGTCATTTCCTGGAGCAGTATCAAGAGCAGAATGAATACATTTGATTGTATAAAATTGTATTACTATTGTAAGGTCATCCCAGACAAACTGTGTTGGCTTTTCTCTGTGCGTTTTTGTTCTATATCTGCACGCTGTACAGTAAGAATTAGACATTGAAGTCAGAGGTCTGAAATTTAGTTGGCTTATAAGGAAGAGACAAAAGTATGTGGAAGAGGATTTAATATATGTCCATTATTTTCTTAAATAGAAGCATACATAATGCTTAATGATAAAGTAGAGGACTGGAATATCAAAGTGAGAATTTAATGACCTTGAGGATTAGAATAATAGTAGTGAGATGAAATCGTATAGCTTAAAGTATAAGGTAATAGAAACCAGTCACAGGGATTTCTGGTAGAAATGAAAGACATTCATTAGACACAATAGTGGGGAAAGAAACTTTGTTATGTGAGTTGATCACATCATAACTATGACCTTCCTATCCTCTCCATGTGCTATGATCCTAAGATAAACTGAGGAATGGGGTGGAAATTAGAAGCATGCATGCCATTATACAGAGCACTAGTGAGGGCTTATCTGGAACAGCTTTGATCATCCATGCTTGAAAAAGTCTAATTTGCATTGTAGACTGCAGAAAAAGAAATCAACATAATCAGAGGAATGGCAAAACTATCTGATGAGGAGAGTCTAAAATAGCCGTGTTGTTGAGCCCAGCACAACAAAGGCTGAGAGGGACTAGGAATGCTGTCTATATACATCAGGAGACTCAGAGCAGAGAGGGGCCACTGATGATGAAAGATAGTGCTGACACGGGAACAAACGGGCATAAGATGGACATGACAAACACAGCCTAGAAATCAGAGGAGTTTCCAGCCCCCAGTGTGGTGGCATTCCACAAGAATAGTGAGGCCATGAAATCCTGTTAGGTTTCAGATTAAGTTTACTAGTGTTGGAATGACACTATATAGATTTAAGGCAATGACCTGGATAGGGTGATCCATAAAACTCCTAGCTCAGTACCTTATGACACATCAAGCTAAAAAAACCACCCCTCCTTCCAAAGCTTTTCTTGACTTTCAATGTATCACTGGCTCTTCATGTGTACTGTACGTAAAGCAATCCATTAATTAGGTTTGTAAGTCACATTTTAGGGTTTTCTTGCCTCCATTTGATGGGACCACAGTGTTAGAGATCTCAGCTTCTTTGTACTGGTTTACTTTTAGTAAAACCTGCAAGAGGTGTCTGGGCAGCAGGGCTGCTTGCCGCAGCCTGGGAATTTATTTGTGTACTCATGTGCTTCCACCAGTATTGCTGCCCTTATGTGTGATTAATGGCTTGGATGGGGCAGGAAGGAGTTCTTTCCAAAAGCTCATTGAGTTTTGATGCACACAAACCCTTCTCCAGGTACTCATGGATTTGCAAGTGAGGAGGCAAACCTACAACACTGATAGTCAGAGAATCACTGAATAAATAATTCCCTCTTATAGTAAATGAAAACTTTTAGAGAGTCTCTCATTCCTTCAAGGGGAAATCTACTCTTCTGCAGGCAGAAGAGAAAAATCTCAAGACATGGTATATGAAAGGATCTTTTTGATATAGTAAAAATAAAATAAAGAGGAAGTCAACTGCAGAGGAAAGCTGTGTCAAAGTGAGCAGATACCGCCCTGCCCCCCAGATGAATCGATGGAATGTGTAACACAGATGGAGGAGTCTGACTTCTCCAGCCCTCCTAATAATGCTGTTTAGACAAACACGACAAAACATTCTTTCCACTGAGTTATCTTTCTTTTCCAGCACTGCATGCAAAGCCTATTGAGAGTAGCCAGCTGTTCATTTTATATCTCAATGTGACACTGATGAAACCAAAAGGGTAACTTAGAGCTGTGTAAGTGTGGGATCAGCTTAACTGCTGTGGAGAGACAGGACAGGTGCATTATGTATCCATGCATCCTATGCACAGGAGATTTTACCAGTTGCACTGACAAAATTACATTCAGCAACGTTGATTTTAAACAATAATAAGTGGGTGTGAATTTTAGTCTTCTGATACCAGGAGAGAAATACAGACTACAGCTACACCCCAGATGAACCGGGGAAATTGTGTCTCATACTCAGTGACAATGTCAGGTCTGAAGAACCTGAGAAGACAGAAGACAAAAATTGTTCCAAGGAGGGAACAGACTCTTACAGATAATATCTGGAAAAATTTAGTTAAAAAATCATCAAACAGTGCACCTCAAAATTCATGTGTGTGAGAGAAGAACATGATTTATACTGGACATCCATCTAAGAAGTAGAGCTTCATACTTTTTTTTTTGTAAGATAAATTATCACAAAGCATAAGATCTAGTTTAAAATACTGACAATTCCCATTTAAGACTTAGAAAGTATTAATGGCAGTTCCTGTAAATGTTTTTCTTTTCTTCCCCTTTCAGTTGCAAACTGTCAAACTTCATTAAGTAAAAAACACAATTGTTTTCAGAATCTGTCACGTAACAATTTTTACGTGAATATTTACAATAAAAAAATATTTTCAGCAAAGGGTTTGGGTCATGGACTCTGTTCTACATTTATAGTGTGCTTTATTTAGCTGGCTTACATTTCCAGAGGACAGAGCTTGTCTGTCTCTGTGTGTGTGGACAGTGATAGTACTGATAAAATCAGAATTAGACATTAGAAATAACACAAGTTCATGTATTATTTTGTATATCTCAATGAAACAGACTTTACATGAAAATTGTATTTTTATTATCCAAATTACCCTAAGTCTCATTTTCTATTGCATTTACTTGCTATGTCTGTGAATTTGAGTCACACAAGCTTAACAATGTTATCAATTAACTGTTTACACAATGTCAGTATGGCAAAACTAAGATTTGGCCCCAAGAAGACACGCAGACAGGTAGGTCACAGGTGAAACGCAAAGCAGGTTTGTTTAAAGAAGTCTGAATGGAGAAGAGAATGCAATACAGCCTTGAAATGCCAGTCCCTTAAAAAAAATTAACCTCTGACTTTGTTACACAGCTGGTGCACTCACTTTACAGTATTTCTTTCTTTACAGCTTACTAAATGCACATGTTTGCAGCTAGAGAAAAAATGTTTGTCTTTTAGTGAGGTTCCATGTCAAGAGAACATGAGTTGTAGAGTTTTCTTAAACTTGACTGGGGTGGCTAAAGTGATTATAAAAATCTGAAAACAGACATTTCTGTCTATTTGCATTTTACAACATCTAGTGAGATTTTCAGAATAGGTGAATTTTCATCTCGAAGTATGATTTTGGTAAAACTAGATTCAATAAAGCTGGAAATATACTGTTTCTGTGTAATAAAAACCCTCTGCAAGCTGCCGCGAATAAGCTGCAGCAGTACATTAGTGATTTTAAAACCTGTTTGCAGATAGGATTTTGAAATGCTCAGTGCCATAACATGTGTAGCATAAATGTGAACTGAACATATTGGAAGAAAGACATTTTCAGTTTGGGCCAAAACTAACTAGTTTTTACAGAGAAAAAAGCAAACTGCTCAGCTATACTCCATTACCATAGTCTCAAGGTATAAATCTATACATTCAAGTATTTTAATATATGTTTTTCACCTTCTTATGCCTGTAAAAGACTTGATTAACGAGCTGTTGTTAATAAAATTAGTTTGAATGGTAATTTCCTTGCTTCTCTATTCCAAGTCTGGCAATGGACTGAAACTACGGAAAGCAACATTCATATATAAATACTTGGCCAGAACCACACAGAAGCCTTCAGATGCCAAACTGCCTTGCTTACAGCGAACAGTTATAACAGTAGGAAATGAGGTCAAATGATACCTCACACTCTATCAAATGAGAGTAGGCCAACACCTCAATATACACTTTATTAAAGTACGGTCACTTGCTTGGTTTTCATGGTCTCATTTTTGCACTTTCTGCCATGAATATCTCTCATTGTTTTAGAACCTGTGTTGTGAGAATGTGAGATGTCTGTAGTACTTGACTCCCACAATGGCCCCACGAAGTAAAGTCCAACCTTTATTAGCTACCTGAAAATACAGGAAGACTGCCCTCGGGTAGGTGAGTTCCCTTTTTTTAAGGCCTATACATATCCAGATGAAGACACTGAATTTTAGACTGTGACTGCAGGTTGTCCTAAAGAAAACTGCTAATCATCAAAGCTGACCTTAACTTTAACAAGGACAGAACCCTAATCCAAAATAATCAGCGCAATTTAAAGAGGAGCAAGCCTTTAATTTTAAATAGAAGTCCTTTAAAGTGCACATCTAAGTCCATGTTTAGATACATAAATGGCTGGATTTTCAGTTGTGGGCAGACCCCAGGAAAAAACCGTCAAGCTGTACACTGAAAGGAGTGCTGCATCTAGCTCACACAGGGTTTGCTCATGCACAGAATAATTGAGAGAGTGGGTCACAATCAAAAGGCCTCAAAGGGAAAAAAAAAAAAGAAAACTAAGACCTTCTCTGTATGTATTATGACAGTTCATGAGTTCATGGGAACTGGCTAAGACAGCTGCAGTCTTCAGCAAACACTAGGAGCTGTGCCAGAAGAACCACACCAGCTGCAGGTCTCCTACCTCACTTCTTGCTTGCTAAAGTTCATCTTCTTCCCCTACCATAGCAGGAGCTCCCATAAAGCGAAGGTCCACATAATTTAAGATATTGCCAGTTCTTTGTGTGAGATCTCTCTGTCTGAATCAACATGGCTGTCTTTGTTTGACCATACAGGTACTGGAGAACTAGAATCAAGAAACAAAATTTCGTGCCTAAAGATTTAGCCAAAGCATCTGGTAAATTCAAGATACTAAATTTGCAGTGGTAGCAGGATGTAGTAAGAATGTTTTTGTTATTTATCTGTTCTGTCTGTATAATAGAATTTAAGCTTCCTTTGTCTGCTAAAAAAAATGGTGAAAACCATAGCTGCCAGCTTTCCTCTCACAGAAGAGGATTATTAATTGTTCACTGAAGGAGAAAAAAACAACAATGGTGACAACCACAGGGATAGGGCACTGACTGCCTCCCCTCTCAGCTGGAGGGGGTCATGTGAAGATAAAGACCAAACCTGGAGAAGAATTAAACAGAGGTGGGGAAAACAGGGAGGGCAGTGAAGCGCGTACTGGCTGCGGGAAAATGCTTCACCGCTAGAAGTAATTCAGCTTGATATTTCACTTAACACACTGTAACCTTTTATCCATAACCTAGAAGGCACTAAAAGATGACTTCAGCTGCAGTTCCATGGCTCTCACAGCTCACGTTCATCCCTCTCTGCTTGTAAATAAGAGAGCTTACATAAAGTACATAATACTTCTGAAGCCTAAGGAAAGTACAGCTCTCTCCTCTGGCCGCATTGCCACTTATGCATGTCCTCCAAAACTGAATACACAGGTTCTCCCAATTTACTAAAATATTAGAATGGTACTTATTTCCTCCTCTGTTTATATGCACATAGACATAAATAGGTTTTATTTAGACACACATTTGTCTAAAGCAGCTATTCACCCTTTTTCTCTAAAGGACACGGAATTATTTAAAGTGGAAAGGATTCGTACCAGGTCTTCCTTTTCACAGAGGGAGAAGTGGCTTGCATAGTTACAGATGCTTCAAGTTGCATGTGCTTATGTGCTCACGGTTGTGTTGTATGGGAAATAAGAATATTGCCTGGGCATAAGGAGATAGTCAAAGGAATGATGAGTTGAAGAAATGAAGAAATTAAATCATTCTAAGAACAGTGAAAACTGCTGTCATTTTTATCTTGTGGGAATGTGTAAGGTTTACATCCCACACTTGGATGCCTTCCCTTTCCCTCTGACAGGTTCATAGATCTAGTGGAATGCACCTGTAGGAGGATCTTCTTTCAGCAGAGGCCAAGCCCAAGCAGAGCACGGACAGTGAGCTTCCAACATCAAGGCAGAGACCTTGAACCGGTCTCTGTAACAGACAAGGAACCAGAACTGATGACAAAGCACTGAGATGATCTATCCATCAAGAGAAGGGCACAAGCTCCATTCTGTTCTCGTCTTCTGATTTAGAGTATGTAATCTCTAGTTAAGAGGAGCAAAATGTTAGGAAGTTAACCAAGTGCTAAAGAGATCCTGGTGCAATTTCTTGTCCAGAAAACTGACTGTACAATTACCTGTGAACACCCATGTAGTAAGGTGGACTTCAGGCGTGTAATTACAACAAAATCAAAACAACAAGAACAAAAAAATCAGTTTATCTGATTAGATATCTGTATGTCCACCGGTGACTACACTTTTAGTAGTATAGTAGCTCTGTTGTTGCACATGCTTACATGTTTCTGTGGGCAACCACACACTTTCCACATCTGCTTTATGCCTTTTGGGACTAACAAAATAAGAATTTGTGCAAATAAGTCTACTGAGGTCTCAAAGAAGATGATTTTCTGTACATAAAGTTCATAGTTACAGCCTCTGTACTCCAGAGCCCGAGTGGGATCAGACAGGCTTATATAGTAATTATACAGGGAAGACCCAGGGATTGATTTCACTGCCACTGCTCCAGAAGAAATTGCGCACCCTTTTCCTTCCACATTACTATGGATTTCTAGAAATCATTTTCCAAAGTACACCTGAAGTTCTCTCCAATCTCTTTTAACTCCCCAACCACTTTCACAGCTCTGTTCTTCAGCCATTCCATATTGGCAGATTCTTTTGCTTCCTGAACAAGTAATTTTCTGCTGGGTAATGTGAGACCACTGTGCTGTCTGCTCTGATGGATCGTGTTACCCAGTGAACAAGAGATCAGCAAAGTCAAGCTGCTGGTAGGATACTGCAGTCCCTTGTTATCAGCAACAAGTCTCTCCACAATGTTTTAAAATTGCTTTTTAAGATACACCACAACTAATACTAAATAGCTCAGTGCTATCTATGTGCTAAAAGCAAATCTTCAGAAGGCTTTCATTTTAAGAAAAGACTAATTTGGCTCACTATACAGTAAAACTGGGATTGGTGTGTCCCAAAATACCCCAGAACTGTGTTGGGAGAAAACCACAGCAAATTTCATTCAAACCAAATTATTCTCTTATTTCTACTACCACAGATGAATTAAATGGGAAATATTATAAGAACACAGTACAAAATCAAGTTCCAGCTCCGTACCTGTCCATCTGTCCCAATGGTGCCTCCACAATCTGTGAGGAGCTCGGACATGTCATAGTAGCTAATAAACTCCCACAAACAGGCTTCCAGGTTCAGGTTGCGGTAGAAGCGCAAGGTATTGAAGCCCCTAATTGTTGGGCTGTACTGGTAGGGAATGGTCTCTCCAATCACATCTGGATTCTTGGTAGCGTCAGTTAAAAACCCGTGGTGGGTCTTTACTTCCGTGTAATCCAACAGGTTGGAGCACTTATGGTTTCCAACTCTAGTTCCATCAGGGCTAAGTGTCAGCTCAAAGTTGGAGAGCTCTCTTGTAGAAATAACAGGCAGCATGCCTAAAAACATTAATTTATAGCACTATCACTAAATGTCAGTTGTCAGAACTGCTCAATTTAGCCATACTTTGTCAAACACTATGTTATGCAGAGCATTTTTTATTTTGTACTTACAGCAATTACTGTACTGTAGAATTCAAAGAAAGTTGATATGCTAAGTATGTACGAGAATTTTATCCACAATAATTTTCTGCATACTACGAAAAGACAAATAAAATATTTCTAAACATATTAATATCTCAAAGTATTAAAATACAACATATTGTTAATTTAAAAAATAGGGTGATTATTTCAGAAGCACCTAGTAATTAAAAAGTATATTTCTATGCACTTCAAAGGATTTTTACAAAGCTTAGGTCTAGCCCAATTTATATAAATTATGCAGTTAATCTGAAAATGCTATTCTTCACATCAGAGACTATGTATCAACACAGTATCTTATGCACCTTGTTGCAAACTGCACTTGTTCATTCATAATATTATTCTTTGGTCCCGCTGTTAAAAGATTATGTTATTAACTTGTCTATTTAAAATAATATGACCAATAAAATAGCTCAAGTAACAGCATATTGTATAAGTTCTCTTAACTCCACAGCGGATTTTCTCATACCATCAATGTGTGGCATTGTGACTGTCAGTTTGATGAGGTTGGCATAGTCAGGATCTTCTGGGCCAGTGTAGCGCAGTTTGGCAGAGAATGGTTCTGCCCCAACTACTCCTGATATACGAGGCTGACAAAGACCTAGTGGAAAAAAGAGAAAGCAACCTCACTTTATGTCCACAGGAAACAATCTATACTTTCCCTTGCACTATTTCAGACGTACTTTTCTTCCCCTGTACAGGTTTCCAAAACAATGAGAATTTTCTTGAATGGCAGGTAAACACTTTAAGAAGCATTTTCCAGAGGTTTCGACAGGAATTTATGCAAAAGTGGATTCAAACAAATCATTACTCGATCAACAGGACCACATTTTCAGAACAAGGTTAGGATATTGCATCGGTGCCTTTTCAGTTGCATGTGTCAACCTTACTTGCAAAGCCAGTGCCAAGTGCCATGTAAGAACAGAGGTCTTCAGAGGCATTTGTTTTAATTCCTCCCACCATACCAAGTTTTATGGAAGGTACCTGACCAGTGTTCAGTTGGTTTTGGCACTGGATTGGAGTATGCACTGAAATGCCCTCACAGAACTTTGTGAGCCTCCTGATCCATTAGTAACAAAAGTGTAATCAGAAAAATTGTGTCACAGGATATCTAGAAATATTCTGCTTAGAATAGAGCCAGGTCCAAAGCTGGATCAAGTTTCTTAAGGTTTCGTCAATTTGAACTTTGAATTTCTCCAAGAAAGGAGAATGTGTAACTTATTTTGGTAATCCTTTCCAGTGTTAGTTCAATGAGTTCCAGTATTAGTTCCAGTTTGTAGGACCAGAAAATTAGGTTTGTAATCATATGATCTGAGATATATGCAACTTCTAGTTGCATAGTTCAATGCAGAAGTGTGTGCATTCTGGCTGCTTTGTCATGTGATGGCCAAAGGATCACAAGGTACTCTAAGTAAGAAACAAGCAGATGTGGAAAATCAAAACAGTTCTCTTTGCCCATTTCTGAGGGATTTCAAGAAAAGAGGAGGCAGGGCCCTCCTCTTGGAGAGCTTATTGGTTCTGGTGGACCTCATCTTGCTCAACATCTCCAAGTCAGAAACTTCTGTCAAGAGGAAACAAAATTTCTTTTCTGCACATGACAGCTTTTTGTTTGTTTCTTTGGTTGGTTGGTAGTTTTAGGGTGTTTTTCCTCAAATGAAAATAACATTGCTAAAGAGACTAAATACAATGTTTTGCCCAATCTGAATTCCTTCTGAAAGTTTGGTCTATGCACAGGTCAGGCATCCTCAAAGTGGAAAATATTCAAGATTTTGGCAGGTTGCTTTGATCATTGCACTTCTTTCCTCCCACATCACAAGTTAGCTGAGGTACTGGAAGTAATTTATGCATGACAGCTCAGTCCTGAGCCTGAGCTAATTAGCTCTGCTAATTTTTCAAGTGTAATCCAAATAATGCATTATAACACTGACAAAGCCAGTCTGTTTCACATAACAAAACCAGCTCACACAGCACAAGTTTGTCTGTCTTTAACAAGAACTACAGAGCACCTTGTAGACAATACCCTTAGGCAGAGCTCTCTTTAGGGTGTAGGATTCCTGATTAGTGCAAGCATGTCTTAAGTCTACAGTCAAAATGTGGAAAAGAGGACAAGGGCAAAGAGAAATTCCATTCATTAAAGTGATTAAAGCCCTAACTTAGTACAAAATACAATGTTTTAACTAAAATATTTACTTGAAAAGGCCTAGAAAATGAAAATAATATTGCAAATGAACAGTCATGTCATTTATCTCACACAAACTTCAAGAGTTAATGTAGCTACAAGAGCTTTAAAAATGACACAAAGAACCAAAAGGCTGCAGAAGGGTTATAAAATATTGTGTTTTTCATTTTAGCTTGTTTGCTGATAATGACTCATTCTCCATATTACACAACAAACAAATGTATCTGTGATTTCTGTAACAAAATAGTCTATGCTATCAGACTGTACTAGTGTGCATGTCAGTGCTTCACCTCTGCTTCATGATGATATTCAGCGCAAGTTTCGTGAGCTGGCTGGGCAAAGGAGGTAGACTACACTAACACTGCTGATTGAGAGAATGCAGCATCAGTTCAGCATTGGTTAGGTGTCAAAGAATCAGAGAGAGACAAAGCGAGTATCAGAGAAAGAAGGATGAATAATTACGAATGCTTTGACCAGGGAAAAATTTTGCCCATGCCCTGTTATTGGACACCAGTTGCTTTAGTCCTTAGTCAAGGAAGACACTAATTCTCACGTGTCCAGTAAGGCCTGAACACCAAATGAGGTTTTTCTTCTGGCTAGGCTTTCATATGCCACTCCTATGTGGATTCCCCAGTTTCTAATAGGAGCTGAGACTGTACTGCATCATTACTGCAGTTGAATTCAAAAGTCAACAGAAACGAAGTTTCACTAATTCCATTGCATGTTATACATATTGCTCTCATGAACGTACAAGTTTGCTATGTGGTTTATTATTTAAAGATGTGGAGAATTAGGAGAGAGGAAAAGCTTTTCCTTTACACAATGCTTTGTTCTCTTAAGAGAGTTTTTGCACCACCTCTATGAACAACAGAAGAAAAACTGGGACTGTAATGTTAAAATGCCTGACCACGTAACCAGCTTTTGTTAGGATTGAATTTGGTATCCAATAGAGACCTGTGAATTTTGCAGTAGGTGATGATGTCTTACCTTCTGATGTGCTAATTGTGACAATAGGGCTCATAAGCTCAAGACCCTCATTCCCATCTGAATTCACAGCCCGAGCCGCGCACTGGACACGGGAACCGGCTTGAAAGTAAATGGAGTCGAGTGTAATCATCTTAGAGGAGGTGAAGAAGGTGTCAAAGTCAACCTCCTTCATGGGGCTGGTCACACCATCGGGGCCAGTGGGGGCACTCACAAGCCACCGGTACTGCGTCAGAGTATTATTGATGTTCTCACTGGCACATATAGAACCCGTCTTGTCGAAGTCTTCATACTTTGGATTACAAGCCTGCAGAACAAGGCAGATGTGTTAAGAATTTATTTCCTTCATGGCAAAGGAATTTTAAGTCCTCAAGAGTCACAAAACTCAACAACATGGAACTGACAATCCCAGTAAATCTCATAAGAAATCACCTTATTTTGACAGTGATGTATTCAGCACTGTTAGAGTAGATTAAAAGGTGTATCTAATTATGCTTACTGAAATAAAAAATATATTTTATATTGATTTATAGGTGAAAACGTGGCATGGTTACGAAGGCACAAACTACACTCCCATGTACTACTTTAATTTGAACTTCCCCCTTTGATCTAATTCTACAAATACACTTTGCATTTCAATATTTATTTTCTTTGAGTTTTTTTTTTACTTAGAAGAATCATTCTACTTGTGACATTCCTGTGCAAAAGGAATGCATAAAAAACAAATCGAAGATGGACAAAAACATTCTTTAAGGTATATGAATATTTATGTAAACTTTTCAGTTGCAAAACTACTAGTGAAAAAAAAATGAAAGAAGCCTGTATTCCTTCAGCACACATTTTCCAGTCTGTGGCACTCATTGAAAACAATGGCTCATCTGTTATCTCCAGTGATTTTAACTCTGCAAATTAAGGCAGGATAACGCAGGAAGTAGTAAGGTCATGCAAACACAGACACAGGGTGAGTATCAATATCAAACTATTCTTAGTGAGGAACAAGTGAAACATCTTTCTATGCTTTTTGTCCTCCTGAAAATGGATTCATTATCCAGACAAATTAGATTAGCTCTAAGGATAATTCTAGCTTGAACTAATATGTGTGACTAATATGTGTGACTCACCACCATATGGATTGATACTGGGTGCCTAAAATCCACTGAACAAAATCCATATACTGATTTTGTTCCATTTTACCACAGAGATACTCACTGTGATACAGATGACAGGATAGCCAGCAATGGGACTGGTTCTGTCTTTGGCTTTAGAAGTATCATCATATATCAACAGAGATGCAACTTGAGGGACAGAGGGAAAGGTGACATCTGCCATGCTGTTCATTTCTTCAATGTAAACAATGGCCTTGGCTGTCTGACAATGAAAAGGACAGAAACAGTTCCCTGTGAAAATTTAAATAAACAAGCTGGACCTTGATCAAAATATGTCTAGCCTTCGAAATATTGTTCCAAAAGAAGTTGTAAAACCTCAGCTGGATGAGCTATTGAGAAAGGGTTGAGGCACTGAAAGTACACTGCAGAGTGCAAAAGGAAGAAGAGCTAAAATGAACTTTTTTCTTTCCAGAATGCTGAAGACCCCAGACGTTATCCTTGTCTCCCAGCTTTCTTGTTATCACTTCAGTATTCTGGTAGAACCCCTCACGTGCACTGTATGCTTTAATGCCTGGTGGAAACAGGGTGTTTGTCATCAGCAAAGGCTGGGTATCTTCTGTCTGGCTGTCTGGAGTCAGACTATGTATGGTGTGACACCGATGAAACAGACAGGGAGTTTCAAGAACATTTTATGCCAAATCAGAGGAATACACTGTTTAAATTAAATGTATGTAAGATATAACACTAAATAACAAGAATGTATGGCTATTTCATCTTACACAATAAGAATAATATTAACATGGTCTTGACAGCAGAAATCGTATTTCACCTGAAGTTGCTCTTTTTCCAGCATAGAGGTTATATTGTATTGACAGAGAGGGTTTCCAAGAGGACATCAGTTTCTAAGACTGGTTATATGAGGAGAATATATCTGGAACGGTATCCTGAAGACTTCAGTCTTTCATTGACTCTATGGCCCTATCAACATTATTGCCTTGACAAGAAACTGTTTTATTTAGGTGTTACTGTGACAGCTGGGATGACCCCTTTTCCTCTTTTAATATACAAGTCACGACGGTGTGAATAAATGTTAAAAGAAGAGTAAAACTATGAGCCAGAAAGTACATAAGAGGTCTGTTTACCACATTTTGCTGTTCAGGACTTTGCATGAACTTGTTACCTGTATTTCTGCAACCATGTTCTCATCAGGCTTCAGGTGAACAGTGAAGGCTTCTCTCATCTCCCTTACTCCATCAAAGAGAACTTCAATCTCCACAAAGTGCTGTGTTTCACCCTCCTTAAACTCAATTTCTGGAAACATAATGAGACACTTAAAAATAAATCTGTTGTTCATAATAAGCTGTGATTCTAGGCCCAGACATGAGAGATGGCAGTTAATACTCTTCAAATTACAGATATTTGTAAATTTATTTTAACCTATTTGATGCCACAAATAATAATAATGAATAGCAGTGGACAACACGTGGAAATCACTGAAAATAAGACATTAATCAGCAGATTTGCAAAGATCACGATTTAGTCTAATGTAACTTAATGTTTTGAAAATTATCTGCGACTAATTACATAAATGTTGGTAACATACATGAATGACCAAAAGACTGAAGAATTCTAAATAAATAGTATTGTCAGGTCTTTTTCCAACAAAATGTAATAAATACAATGGTATATACAAAAAATAAGAAAAAAAGCTGTAGCTACACAAGAGTACTGTATTTTGAACATCACTGTCTCTGAAAAACCTTCATAGGTCATGTTGACAAAAAGTTCAATGTTAGCTGACTGTATGTGATTTGCATGGCAAGGCTTTGGTAGTGGGGGGCTACAGGGCTGGATTTGGTGAGCAGCTGCCAGAAGCTTCCCCCATATCTGACAGAGACAATGCCAGCTGGCTCCAAGATGGACCTGGAGTCCATCAAGGCTGAGCCCAGAAGTGACAGTGGTACTGCCTCTGGGATAACAGATTAAAGAAGGGAAAACACTGCTGCACCACAGCAGCTGGGAAAGAGGAGTGAGACTATGAGAAATCACTCTGCAGGCACCAAGGTCAGTGGAGAAGGAGGGACAGGAGGTGTATCAGAAGCCAGAGCAGAGATTCCCCTGCAGCCCGTGGTGCAGACCCTGGTGATGCAGAACGTGCCCCTGTAGGCCATGGAGGTCCATGGTGGAGCAGAGATCCACCTGCAGCTCGTGGCAGACCCATGATCAAGCAGGTGGATGCCCAAAGGAGGCAGTGACCCTGAGAGAAGCCTGCACTGGAGCAGGCTCCTGGCAGGACCTGTGGCCCCACGGAGAGAGGACTCCGCAGTGGAGCAGGTTTGCTGGCAGGACTTGAGACCCCATGAGCATGAACTGGAGCAGTTCATGAAGAACTGCAGACCATGGGATGGACCCACAGTGTATTTTGTGAAGGACTGTTTCCTGTGGGTGGGACCTCATGCTGGAGCAAAGAACAGTGTGAGGAGGAAGAAGCATCAGAAATAATGTGTGATAAACAGATTGCAACCCCCATTCCCTTGAGCCAGTCAGAGGTAAGGAATTTGGGAGTGAAGCTAACCCCAGGAAGAAGGGAGGGGTGGGAGGAATGTGTTCTAAGATCCAGTTTTATTTCCCATCACTGTGCTCTGGTTTGATTGGTAATAATTGAAACTCATTTTCCCAAGTTGAGTCTGTTTTTCCCCTGATAGTGCTGATAATTGGTGAGTGATCTCTCCCTGTTTTTATCTCAACCCATGAGCCTTCTGTCACATTTTCTCTCTCCTCTGTAGCTGAGGAGGGGGAGTCAGAGCAGCTTTGGTGGGCACTTGTTGTCCAGCCAAGGTCAACCCACCACACTGACCAAATTAGAGAGTACTATGATTCATGACTGTATTACCTACTAAAGAAATGAAAAGCACAGAAACTATTTGACATTTGTGTCTGGAAAGGGTGAGAGTGATAATAAGCAAAATAATAGATGCATTTCTAATGTTTTTATTTTTAAAGAACATCAAATATACTTTGAAGATGGTACAGAAATAACCCACAGAAAATTGGAACCAGAAGAACTTGCAGAGAGTTCTCACTGGTATATAGAAACACCACCATAATCAAAATATGCCAGGTGATAAAGAGCTCTGCACCCTAAAGGGACAGGCACAAAAAGCAGTAGTGCATTACAGCTGAAGTATATGGGAAATAAGGCACAGCTAGGTGACAGAGACTGATCAGTGCAGCAAAACGCTAAAGAAAAGCTCTTCCTCTCCAGTGCCTTCAAAGCAGGACTGGATGCCTTTTCTAAAGAATATATTTTTTCTAGCCAAAGTTATTTGGATCAATAAAGAAGTAATTTGGGAAAACTGGGAGATTCTTGAAACCCACAGTGAGTTTGATTAATTGATCTAATGATCCTGCAGATCCTAAGTGTTATTAAGCAAGGGAAATACTCTTTGTGGTAATAAACATATAAACTCTTAGCTGTGTGATAGCTAAGAATTTTACTAATTTTCAGTTTGTCACACTTCCTTCAGAAAACCCAATTAAGGATGCGGGTTTGGTACCCATGGCTGAATAGGCAGGTTCCCTAAACCCACAGGTATTCTGAAACCTGCGGGGAAATTCTGCATACCACAGACCTTTCTCAAAGGCTTGGGGGCAGAGGCCGAGAGCCTCTTGTTCTGCAGTAGCATGCTTCCCTTGAAAACTTTGCTCCCACGTGCTGCAGGTGCACAGCATGGAGAACGTAAGCACGACAATGCCTGCAGGCAACGTGCACAGGGTAAGTATCAGCTGACACTAAAAGTTCCTGTGGTTTTCAGGGAGAAAGAGCAAAACCCTAAAATGCAGGAGCAAAGTGGCTGGAATTAGCAAGCTCTGGGTTGATGATTTTCTTATGGCTAACAAATTGTCTCTTCAGATATCGCTAGTGGCAAATGCCACTCCTGTGGAATTTGAAGATAGCGCAGTGTTGTTGCTGGATGTTCAAAGGTAAGTCATATATTCCAGCTGGACTGGATGCCAAAATAGTTTATCCGAAACTGTGAAAACACTCCAGCAATGAATGATTAATCTTAAAACACAGAGTAATATCATGTATTATCATAAACTTTAAGAGAAAAAGAAAAATCATAATGCTACAAACTCCATTAGTCATTGCCTAAACCATGTAGGTGGGCTATTAATGGAAAGAAGTTTATCAGCTAAGAAATTTCTCATTCTGTTGCACGACTTCTCTCCTCATTCATTAGTAGTGTGGAGCAGCAAGCAGTGAATTCAGAAATACAGAAGGAAAGCTTTAATACTATGAACATAGAAAAATAAAAAGAAATATACATTAATTCCTATACAGAGCAAAAGCCATTATCATAACGAATTGGTCAAGAAACAACCACACAATCATATCCTATAAGTAGATGTTTCTTCAGAGTAATATTACTATACCCTGTTAATATAACCAATGTTTAACTCACACATCTTCCACAATTACTTGAGCTACAGATGCTTTCAAAGGAGTCACGATTCTTTTGTAAATATCTTCACAGATAATTAGTATTCCAAGAACAATTGGCTGTTGTATACCACAGGGGATCTGTCCACACTGAATTTGAATAGCAAAATGCATTTTGGGATGTGGTTGCAAAGTATTCTAATCACAAAGTTTTTTCATTTTTCAAATATTATGTTACAGTCATGAATGAAAACAAATAGTTGGATGTGATAAGTATGATCTTACCTTCTGATATAGGGTGATAGTCTTCTCCAGAAGTGGCAGATCCATCCTTTGTATGAACTCTCACGACAGAAACTTTGGAAGTGTCTCCCAGACGAAGCACTGGGATTTTCACAACTGCTACTTGCCTTGTGTCCTTTGGTTCACTCACACTAAATTTGGTCTCACCAAACTTAATAATAGCCTCTGTAATTAGAAGGAAAAAAAAAAACGTTTCAGAGCATGCAAATGGGCTTCCAAAAGCCAGTAAAAACAAAATATTCCCTTACTGTCTGCATCATCTCGAATCTTTATCAGCGTCTCGTTTTGCTCGCCAATAGAAGCGCCAAAGGAAGAATCACTTCTTGGAGTGCCAAGAACCAGGCGTAGTTCTTCCTCCTCCTCATGGAAAGTATCATCCACCAGCACCAGTGTGCAAGGCTTCTCAGTTTCACCTGCAATCATTCTGAAGGTAGTATCAGGCAGAACTTAGGTGTTCTTCGCTCTAATACAGCACTTCTCTCCAAGTTCAAGGCCCCACAAGCTGCTCCTGCTGGCCAAGGCATCCACCTTGACACCATAATTGTTAATGAGCAATGACAGCAGTGAAAGCAGTATTAGCAATTATTACCTTTCTATGGAAACTCATTAAAACAGAATCCCCATTCTGGGACTTCTGTAAGACAAGTTTCTATTTGGTATATCCACTTTACTTGTGTTATTCCTTTTGTTTTACCTAAGAAGAAAATGCTCCTTCTCAATAACCTCTTCTACAGAGTGCACTTAAAAAATAAATACTTGCACAAGGAAGCAGAGCAATAAAACCTTTCACTAATACTAACGGTAATTTTGTCCTGAAGTTTTAAATTAAAAGTCTGTTTTGATTGGACACACTCCAACTGTGTGGACCTCCAGTTACAGTATTCCATTTGATTTTATAGTCTCTTGAACTCCCACTGATTCCAAGTGACAGTGAATATTGCCTTAAAAATGCTTTGGAGCACCAAAGTGCTCCATTTTGCACTCACAAATTAATGTGTCCTGACTTACTAGATGTTCAGAACCTTGAACACCTTATCTTAGGCCTTCTACACCAGCAGCAAGACCTATGAATGGTGCTCAGTGTCTGGCACCCAGCACGACCTGGTGGGCTCTTCCTCATGAGACTGACTCCTACACCCCAGACAAAAGGAACAGCACAGCAAGAGAGAGATGAGGTCGATTTGCTGTATCTTTTCATCATTATACATGCAAATACAAGCAAGGCTCTTCAAGATGCAGAACCAGACCAGGATGCTGACTGTGTTCACTTTCTGAGGTTGCCTTTTCCCGCTGCTATAGAAAATGAATTATTCCTTAGGAGGAGAAAAAAATGCAAAATATTCATCCTGCTATTTGTTACATGGGAAATGTGAAAACTGAAATGAAACTGTTGCATATTAAACATGTCTAAGAAGCCTATGGAGACAAAATATAACTGTAGCAGACCTCTTTGCTACTTGTCTTTGGAGAGAAATGGTAGGGCAACACTCAAAAAAAGAGAAAAGTCACTCCCTAAGTGGCCCAGATCTGTTAATTCTTACTAGCTGGACTCTTTCCTGGTTGCACAGAAGCAATAGCAAAGGTGTAGAGTACATCACAGCATTAAAAGCTGAGGCCAGCCCTAAATAAAGAAAGACTGAACAACTCACTGTTTCAAGAGAACTATGATACATGCCTACAGAAATACAAAGGTTGTAATTTCTGTGATAGGGGTGTACCAAGGATTTCATGCTGAAGACAGAACTTGTTTAAGGCTTGTAAAAAATAACACACATGTGTAAACTTCAAAGACTAGAAGACCAAACTGCCTTCTGCACAAGTAGAAAGAATTCGGCAATATTCTTTCAACACAGTAACATTTGATTTATTTGCATTTCACCTCTGATGTAAAATATTAGGTACCTGATATTGGTGGGCGGTCTTAGGAAAGCCTTGGTGGGAGAAAAAATTAAAACAGGAATTAGAGAGCTATATACCTGTTGAAAGATCTATTACTCAGTGTAAGTCAAATGTATCTACCAGAAATCTGCTTAACAAAGAGCAGAATCCTGAAGTTTCCTTTCTGACAGCAGATCTGTGCTTCTACTGTGTTATGCTGAACCTGCTTTTGCTATCAGGAAGATCCTGGCACTCAGGCTGAATCTAAAGGAAGATATACTCCTTTGGTTCTTATTGATGATCCCTCTAAGTCAGAAGTGAAGATAATAGAAGCAACATCATCTCATTGTGTATGAAAAAAAAAGGCTTTGTTTTCCAGAGTGATCTTCTTGGCACTACTTTATGAGAAGACACAATTAAAACACAACAGAACAAAACAATGCAAAAGAAAGCAAAGCAAAACAAAAGAAAATGCGGCAGACTAAAGGCTTCTAAAATAAGATCAAGAACTCACCAGGAAGGAATGTGATGATGGAACTGTCAGTATTAGGACGCTCTTCAAAGTCCATCATTACCTGAGCTGAACCTTGCCTTGTATAGCATCTCACAGTGGATGTGTACCGGATGTCCCCACTCCTGTATATCATGGCAGAAATCTGCCCATCATTTTCATTGGCTACATACACAGATTCTTTAAACTGCATCTTTGGCACTGGGCAGAAAAACATGGAAAGCACATGTAGAGTATAACTGCGGAAGTTATCGTATCTTCCCTCCATTATTTCACATTTATTTATGCTACATTGTACCAGATATAGAACATAAGCAGCCAGACAGCAAATGACTTAACACATAATCTCCAAAATGTATATATTAAAAAAAAAAAAAAAAAAGAAGTAAGAAAAAATTACTCACAATCAGACACTGAGTCATTAATGAAGATGGTGGTCTTGCTGGGTTCTCCAAGGGCAGCATTCATGGGCATCCTTAGCACAAGCTCAAACTTCTCTGTTCCTTCTAACACTGGCTGTCCAAGATCATCCAGAATTATCACACGAAACGTCTGCATATTGACTCCAGGGGAAAAATCCAAATTACGACTGATGCCTACATAATCTACTCCAGCTACCAATGGAAAACAGATAAAAACAGTATTACATGTAATTAAAAATAAAAATATCTATCATTAGGCAGTCAATTGTAGGTAAACATTTTTCCTTTATAACTTTAGTATTCGCCAAATTCTGGCATTCATGTAAAGCAAAACTATCTTTTGGTCACCTAAATTGGACTATGCAATAAAATAAATCAATATTAATTAACTTTTTGTTTAACTATGATTTGAATCACAAAATGCGGCTGATTCTGTTCTGTTGTTAACCAGTGGTTATTCCAGAAAAACTAATGAAATTTGCTTGAAATGAGAAATGGAAGTAAGCAAAACACTTTGAGAGAGACTCTGGAGATGAAGCAAAGCCTTTTGGAAAGAAATTTCATATTATTCTGTAACAGAGATCGAAGATTTGAGATTAAGGTAAAAAGGAAAGGAGACAAGGCAAGTGAGGTGATTGGAAGAAGAACTGCAGTTCAGATAAGTTGTGTAAAACAGAATGAATGGAAAACAAATCAAATTCTGCTCAGACCGTATCAGGTGAGGTCTGGCACCTTATTCTTAAAGGAAGATTGATCTGGGTTTGTTTTCTTTTAAGCAAAGCAAACCAATCCATAACATGCCAATGAGAAGAAGGCAAACAAACAAGATACTGACTAAAACATGGCACCGTCTTGGAACCAAGGCATTAAAGGTATCTAGGACTTTAGCGAAGGACTGAGTTTTAACATTAATTTTTGCGGAGAATAAACAGCAGAGCTGTTGAAACAAAGCTTGGGGGCAAACACTTCAACTGAAATTTAAATCATGTTTGGAATCCTGTGAATTTGATAAAATTTGGCCAGATTAAAGGCCATCATCAGATGGGCACCTGCCTAAAGGCCCTACTGGTGCACGCCCCTAGAGCTAAGCCTCTAAGGTAGGATTCCAGGACTGACAGCCCAGAGCAGCAGATCCACTGCTGCACAAGAACCAGGTTCATGGTTTTACAGGCAGCCAGCCATGTCAGAGCTTTCATGCTGTGACCAGCAGACTATGGAGAGCTCAAGAGTTGAGCCATTCCCAGTTTTTAATCCTAGAGGTCCTGGCACAATGAATGAAGATCCTTACTGTAAGGAAAGACATTTTTTACCAGAAATAAAATAACTTAAACATTCAAGATTAGATAAAGACACCAAATCATAAAAGCAAGTTCAGAAATGAAGCAATCATATTTTTTCAGACTTAATAATTTTGTTTTTCATATGAAAAATGTTATATATATGTTATATATATTATGTTATCCATATACGACACATATGTATTATGTTCAGATATTCCTGAAATAACAGTGAAGTTACACTCAGGATAAGCATCTAAGGAAGATAATTTTTATGCTGCCTCTATATCTTAGTTTAAACATTATGATATGTTTTATGAAAAAAATAGAGCATGCTAACACTTGATTCTGCAGACAAAGGTTCTGTCAAAGCATCCAAGAACCACACAGCTGAAGCAATCCTGTTCCTGAATAGGATACTAGGTAATAATTTCTCATTGCTTACAGTAAAAATGAGAGAAGCAAACTCAGCACGCTGCCAGTGATCATAACTGTGATCATAACTGTGCCCAGAGTATGCTCTTGAGGCAGCAATCAACTGCCTTTGCAGCAGTCTTTATATGAGGATTTAAAGGCATTTCTCTTATTGCTCTACTTCATAGCTGCTCCTACTCCCATTTCTTTGAAATTCCGTAACTACCTAATTTTTTCTCAGAAAAAAGACCTACTAAGAGCAAAGAGACATGTAATTTTCATCTTATATAGTTGAAACTATACCAAGACCCACTGAACTACTTGTGAAATGTAGCAGCACGTGCCAGCAATGTGTACCAGCACGTGCAGTGATGCAGCAGTCTGAAACTGGAGCAAAACAGTAACTCACCCTCTGCAGTTACGGGTTCAGATTTGCGAGACCTCACCGTAACAGAGGCAGCTTTGGACAGATCGGTTCCAGTCCTCCACACACGGACCTCAATGTAGCCAGCACTCTCATCAACATAGTACTCATCATTTCCAAAGTAGAATGCTGGTTCTGGTGAAAGAGGAATAATGTCCATAAATGCTTCTTCACCTCACATTGAAGTTAACAAGAGACCATAAAATCCACATTAAACAATGGAGAGCACTTCGCTTATCTCAGTAAGTGAAATAAAGCTTTTTTTTTTTAAGGTTTAGAATTCTTCTAGCCATTTTTGGCTTCTTTTCAAGTATTGGTTTGCATGGTTTTAGACAGCAATTGTTATGTCAGCACTGTGCTCTTTTTTTTGCCTCCTACATTTTCAACTTTTTGTGTCAGCATGTATGAATCTGTGTGCAAAATCAAATGTGGTATCTCATTAAACTTGCTTTAGTTGACTCCTGTGCACAAGCCAGAAAATTCCTTGCATTTTTCACTTTGGTGCAAACATACAAAGGTGAATACAGATAATGAAACTTTAACTTGAATGTTCTCACAGACTCCTGTTGCTAAAACCAGACTGGAAGATGACTTATAACTGGAGCTACTCTTGGTAACATTTTCCAGCTAACTAAACAGGCAAATACTTAATTTTAGTTCCCCCACATCTAGCATTTAAAACAAAATCAATCTTATTTCATGTAAACTGAAATGTGAACAGTCTTTATCTTAATACTAAAGTTCCACAGTTCATAAGAAAGAAGAGCAAAAAGCAAAGGAGGTTAAGAACTATTTCACTTAACAGACACATTGTTTAGCTTCATTTTTTCCTCCCTTTTCCCGTTTTCCTACCCACAGTAATTTCACAAAGTAAACAGCCTTAAAAACATATGCCAGCTTCATCCTGGATGTATATCATCTCCCCTTTTCTATCCTTCCCATTCCTGTTTCAAACATGCAAGATTAATCATGCACAGCCAATGCCTCAGTTTTCCCACTGCACAGCAGAAATCACAGCTACCTCCCCCAAGCATAGAAAGACCTATACAAGTTCTCTTTGCACTTCATCACAATTTTCTTATGCCGTCTTGTGAGAATTTATTAGAATCATGAGGCTACAGTATCACAAATGTGTTTGAAATACCATGCAGCATACGGCCAACTTGAATTCAGTCCACAAAGATCACGGCAATTGCTCAGTCCTCTATGAGTAGCACTATGGGTACTTCCCCTCCACCAACCATAGAAAAAAAGGGAAAAAATTCAAAGGAAATGACTGGAAAAGGTTATGGCTCTACAGAGCTATGCCTTGCGTACAGAAAAAGTACAATTTAACCAAAGGAGGAGACATAAATCCTTTTTAATTGTAAGGGAAAGTTGGGCCCATCATTTCCACAAGTCAGATTTTTATAAGATTATATGTCTGAAGCAAAAGCTATGACTTCTATTACAATGGAACAAATGCTTTGGAATTGAAGAATCACCACAGTGTAAGGCGACAATCTACTCTGGTAGATTGCTGAGCAATGTAAAATAGCAACTTAATTAAAACTAATCAGAAATAATATACAATTTTTACTTAGTTATTCCTAAGCCAAAACTTCATCTCAGAAAGCAGCATTTTGGAACTGTTTTCAAGAGTGAAATTGCAAGTTTTGGAGAACAGAATTTTCTCTTCTGCATTCAAGATTTTTCTGTATTTCAGAACTAATAAAATAAAGAAAACAAACAAACGAACTCCTTTAATATTTCTCATCGATGATAAAACTGCAGCTGCCTCTCTACTTATCCACTAAAACTGAAATCATGCAACAAACTGATGGAGCTGTATGCATTTACTGAAAAATAGGGCAGATTCATAGACCTGTTCGAGCATTATCAAAGTCATCAACCTTTGCAGGATGAAAGACAAACTTGGAGGAAGTCTAACTTTGGTAAATGAAAATGTTGTCAGTTCCAATTTAATTATTTTTTTTTTAATTCACGAGTATGTGTATTTAAACACGTGTGTATTTGTGTGTCATCGATCTTACTTTATTTGCCCACAGAGGCTGGGTTGTCAGAAGCTGTTTTTATACTTGGGATTGCGAAGCTCTTATCTGAAATATTTTTAATAGGTGAACAGGATACACCCTCTGTACCTTTCGTGTAACTACTATTAACTTCGATGAGAGTTATTCTTACAGGGATACTGAAGCACTGGATGTTAGATCTGCAAAGCAATGTGTCATTTCAGACATACAATGTCCTTCTAAATTCTTAAGGTGGACAAAAACTTTCCCAGCCTCTAGACAATAAAAATTCAGAATGCCTACTAAGACCAAATGGTTATTAATGTGCCAATAGTTAGATAAAGGCAGTTTAAAAAAATTATCAATTCTAATACATGTCATTTCTGAAACAGGTATGCTTAGAGTTCAGCACACTTTCCCAAGTCTAATCTTGTTCTTACGACCCAATGGTTCTGGAACTTGATCTGGACTTGGCTGCACCTCATTTTAAGCACTTAAGTGAGAGGTACTCACATGGAGCCTGCTTGCTTTCAGTTTGCAAGGACAAAGATAGGCATTTCCAGGTTTCCCAGCACAGTGAGCATACAGGAGGACAGGTGGAATGGCTCACTCACTGCAATCAGAAAAATCTAAGGAGGTGTGGAAGCATTCCCTTCTACTTACTGGCTACACAGGGAACTTAGACGATCTGCCTGAAACTAGATGGAAGGCATAAAATAAAATATTGTTTGTTTCTTACAGCATTATCCTAATGCTTGCTTTACTGCTGCTAAAGAAGAATCCTCACATACTGTTCATTCCTGTAGCCACAGATAAACAAAAAAAAATGGAAACCCTCAGCTATCTTGCCTTGTACTTCAGAGTGAGTTTTTCACACTTTTTGAGATATGTATGTTCAATGAAAGACACATTCTGCATGGTTACCCATCCCAGGAAACAAATCCTTACAAATGTTTTCTAAATTCATTTCCTGTAAGCTGTGTTAGTAGCTCCCCAGGGGAAGGAGCAAAGCCAAGCTCCTAACAGGGAAAGCATTGTCTATCTCAGGTCATGTCTGGAAAACACTCTGCTCAATGACTGCAGGCTCACTTACAGCAGACCTTTAATCTAGTAATCACTCTGAAGAGAGACTCCTGCAAATTTAATGGTTCCTCTTAGAGAAATAAGAGGAAGTTTTCTAAGGTTTTTTTTGTTCAGACCTACAGATTTCTCTGGCATGAACTTACAATAATCAGAGGAGAAAGGTTAGGAGCTTTAGTCCCAGGCTTCTTGGCACAGAAATGAAAACTTTGCCTTGTCCTTGCACCTACAGAGTCAGAGGCGTATCTCAACTACAGCACCAGTCAGTCATCAAGCAGGAAAACAAACACACTTCTCATGTTGTTAGGAACACGTCTAACTTTGAAGGTACATTGTCAAATCAGTGTGATAGCACAAAAATGTTTATTTCCAAAGAGGCTTTACCTTTTAAAATTATATCCTTATAAAATACTTTGGGGAGACATTGCAAAAGAGTAGGTTGTTTATAAAAAATCCTGTTGGCAGGATATTCAGGACAAACACAAAAGAACAGACTCTTTCATGCTGACACCTTGATAAGGCTTAAAACTAAAGTGAATTTCAGTGCTATATGCTGCCAGTGATGCATGCACACACACACACAACACATATATATAATCTCAGAAGGAAAGAAATATTAGAAGAAAACAGACATGCCACTTTGACATACTCAGGTACTAGAACCAGGAGAAGCAGTCTTTACAAATGAACTTATGGCTTGTCTTCTCTAGTGTTAAACTGTCTATTCCTAAAAGCTCTTGCCTTCTTTCTTTCCATGAGCAGTACAAACAAGGCTATGATGTGAACATTATGGGTTTCCAGACCTAGCAGAAGTCTGTTGTGGTAATGCAGAAGGTGCAAACCAGAGCTCTGCAAACCTAAAAGCCTGTTCTGGTACAGTCTGGACATGCTAGGGCCATGCTGAGTCTGAAGTAATGAGCCCTGATGGCTGGCACAGCTAATGAACTTGGACATAAAGCCAGACAAACATGGCCAGATTTGGCTGGATCTGATCTGGCTCATACTCAGGCAACAAATACACCCCGACACAATGCCTACCCGCATTTCAGGATCACAGCTGGCATTAAAGGACTGATCTGCTGAGTCTGTAACATAACAGACTCCAATGTTACAAACATGAAGTGTGTGAGTTGTAGGTAGACCAGTTAAGAATGAGAGTGCCATTAAATGTAAGAAGGCATGAGCATCTGCTGTTCAATAGCAGTAAAGGTGAACTTCTGAAATCTCTCTCATATATGCATGTTAATAGCAGCAAAAGAAAAGGTCAGAGAAACAGTCCATTACAAAAACTTTATATTAAAACGATATCAAAGAGGACTTTAAAATCTGAAACTAGGTAGCACCATTCTGCAGCTATTTACATACACTTGAAACTATGCAAGCAACCGAGCTTGCATTCAGCACAATGAATTTAATTTGCCAAGTCATTTATTTTCACTGAATGCTGTAGAAGCAGGGGTCAAGATTACAGTCAAAGCTCAGTTCTGTAGCAGGTACCTATTGTGCAAATGCCACTAGCTTTTTATTTGATGTGGTCAAAACAGATTACTTTTCAAATTTATATGTTGCAATCTTAACAGCTTTCATCTTCTTAGCACTGTTGTCATAACTTTTGCAATCAAAAAGTAAATCCCCCTCAGAATCAAAATTGCTGGTTTCAGCCAAATTGCCACAGACATTATCTTAAGCAAATAATGTCTGCTTTTCCATTTGTCTCAATAGCCCATTTCTGTCTATTGACTTAAAAAGTTTTTTTAAACAATACTGCAAACACTATAACAGGTAATAGGACAGATTTAAATTAATGCAATCTTTATCAAACACAGCTCAATTTTGTAAGGAAATCACAGCTTCTTTTTTAATCTACAATGGCAGTGCCATACATTGATTGGACTGGCTCATCACTTAATTACTTCCATTTTATGCAACTTAACCCAGTAATTTCAGTAGAGTAACATGGTGTGAAGCAGCAACTGCTATGAACAACATTATATATGATTCACATTTAATTAATTTATGATACACACTAATTTAGCATAACACTTTACATTTTAACTCACCCTTTATGTTAAAGTGCATCCATACTTCAGTTCCTCTAGACACAGTACCATCACAAGCAGCTCCTGCCTGGCAGGCTTGGAGTCCACATCTAAACTCTCTGCTACATCAATAAGCAAACCTCAAACGTGACCAAAGCAGCACACTAAAGGAAGCAGACTACAGCTCTAGCTGCAAGACTGAGGATAGTAGTGAGATGGCAACAGTGATACCCCGTCTCTGGTCACCTGCACTTTCCTTCTTGACAGCCTGCAGTGCTCTTTGTAGCCTGGAGAACAGAGTTAATTCTGATTTTGCTTAATGTCAGGCTGCTGATCATAAACGGTGCAGTAACAGCTCGATGAGCTACAGAGTATTCCTGAACAACGGAGAATAAAGACACCTGAGTGTATGGGGCCAAGCTGTAGCTCAACTCGTTGAAGATGCGTGCCTTTAAAGCGAAAATGAATTTTTCAACAATTAGTCAATTATAATGTACAAGATAGTAATGAGCAGTCTTAAATTGTTTCTCAGCTACAAATGGCATGTTAGCAGAAAGGCCTGTGTGTGAGGTCGACTCTAATAAGTGACCTTCCCTTGAAGCAATTAATTTACCTTTCTTGGTTTGCTAAGAAACATTGCTACCTTTCCAAAACACCAAATTCATACATTGGTGAACTAACATATACATGAAAATATTTATTAGTAGAGTAGTATTGTTGTGATTTTTCTACACACCTTCAGGGTATAACCTACAGACTTTGATATCAGTGGAACTATTACACATATTGGAGGAGTTTTTCCTATGTTCAGTCTGAGGACAAGGCAAAAAGATTTTTCCTGCTGTAGGTACGTCAAGCTCCAATCACTTGACTAAGCCATTCCATAATGCAAATAATTGCCTCATTTACCCATGGAAATAAAAATATAAAGACTAACAGATGCAGAAACAAGCACTGGAATCTGAGGACACACCTGAACATGATCGTATTGCCTGCAGCAGCCATCTGAATTTCACATACCTTTCTCCTACTGGCTATACCTCCCACAGAGCATGAAACCAACTCAGAATCTTCTACATGCTCTATTTTTAAAAATGAATTAGGTTATTTTTATAAAAAAGGCCTGGGAAATGGAATTGGTAACAAATTCTCGACAAACTGATGAAACAGAGGCAGACAGATATATGGGAAGGCTTGGCAGTAGCGTTTAAATGTACCACACACAAGTCTTTTCACAAGAAGGCCAAGCTTGAAGGAGCTTACAGTCAGTGATTCACACATCAGGTAGAAAATGAGGGCTACAAACAGAAATGGTAAGACAAGTTCAGCAGCATTTTAGAAATCAGGTTAGATAAAGATATAGTATGTAGCCATTTCTGGCTGATCCGACTTTAGATTTTTTTGCACTTTTACCATTCAGTCACGATGCTAGTTACGTTGAGTTTGCTTAACCAATGGAAACAATTTCTTATAGGCTTTTCTGCCCACGTACAATCAGAACACATTCAGCTCACCGAGGCTGTAGAAGAAAAGTATGCAAGAGATCCCTTTACCAGAGCTACTGTTGAGGATGGGGCTTGGCAGAGAAGACAGAGCAGAAGTGAAAATAGAGCAACAGCCGGACTTATCAGACCACAAAAGCAGAGTTCTAACAAAAGAAAATATGCTCTGCTGTATGTTAAAAGTTCTTGAATTCTGTCTCTTGGACTTTTGATCCCATCTGTATGAGAGAGAAAAGAGTGCCCTGACAGTGAAGTGAGATAGTAACTGAGTTAATCTTTTGAGGATTTACACGTTCAAAAGGAGAATCGATGGCATTAAAGCTCAATGGGCTACAGTGGTTACAGTGCTCAGTATCTTTTGCGTCTTCAAAGACTATGGTCAAAATGGCAAAGTCTCACTATGAGGAGATTCAGAGTAAGGAAGATGATTGAAGAAGCCTCAGAAAAACTGAATGCACCAAGACATCCTACTCAACTTGATTATCCAGATCTTAAACATACAAAGCACTCACTAGGTCACTAAATTCACTCCCTACAACCATACCCAACAATGAACAAATTATTAATTTATAATGGTTTTCTAGGCATTCATTACATTTCTAATCAGTGTATAATAAATGCAAGATCTACAGTACAAAGACCAATGCCATAAAAATACAATATGCTACAGCAAGACAGGAGAGAGAAAGCAGTTCAATGTACTCTTGAATGAACTGTCAAAAACCAATTATGCATTAGGTTCTGGGATGCAACACCAGTTCACATAAGAACACCACTTCATTAAACTAGTTCTAAATTTAACAGAAGGTGTATTTTTTTCTACAGTTCATGTGCCTTGTGCTTATTGGCTATTTTGTGTGCTTTAAGTACAAAACCAGAAGTTTTCTGTATTTCAAAACTCTCTTTGAAATATTACAGCAATTAACATAGAAGTGCAATAATGCATGTGTAAGCAACCCATTTAAAAACATGCAGCAGTGAAGGCTGAAGAGCTTTGTGCTCCTCCAGCTTCATCCCCTACTGTAAAAGAGCCATCTGAAATAGATGTGAGAAAGCACTGTCTGGAGGTCAAGTTCTGTCCTCCTCACTTATCAGAGGAGCCTAGATCATTAGGTTGGACTATATATCTAGTTATTAAATAAAGATGAGATCAATCCAACATCTGTAGTTCACACACACATATATATACACACAAACACTTATAAAATGGGACACACATACATAATAAACTGTAAGCAACAAATAATGCTAAGAAAGCAAATTATAAATGTGTCTTGTTATTCTATAGAACGTCCTACTGCAAGGTATAACATTAATTTATTTCCATGACAGGCAGCAAACAGGCGGTTTCCAAAATCTTTAAGGCTATCACCATAAATTGAACATTTTTCACTCTGTTGTACTGGTGATAATAAGAAGCTATTAGTAAAGAAAACTGGGAGTATAATATGTGTCATAACCTGGCTGTCATCCACTTTTTCCCTTGATTAGTTGCCAACCTGGCCACCTGCCACAGACTGGGGAAAGGGGAGGGGTCATGTAGAGATTTGACTTAACGAGAGGACAAAAGAAGATAAAAGCTACACAGAAGTGCCAGAGGCATCAGACTCACAAGCACTTTAAAATACAAAAAGGAGAAAGTAATCAGAGATGGATGTACAGAGGAAAAAAGAACTAGTTCGCTATTTTAGCCATTTCCAGAGAGTAGTGATGGATAATCGGCCAAATCATGACTCCAGTCTGTAACATAACAGTGGGCATGCTCTGCCTGTAGTGTTCAGATTGCAATTAAAATTGGACAAATGGACTAGCAGATGCTAACTACCAAGACCAATCAATCACCTGTTCAGTTGAAGGTCTGGCATACCTACTGGCAAAGAGAAAAAGACACATTTGACTGCCTGCCTTGGAGACCAATGGAAATAAGGAGATTCCTACTAGCCTTGTGAGATAAGGATGTTCCTCTGATAAACTGTGTTACTAATAAAACACTTATTTATCATAAGCTGTAAATTTGGCTCAGTACACGCACTGAGAGTTAGTTCATACTGTCTGCCTGCAAGAAGCCAATGCAAAGCACGGATCTTCATAATGTAACATTGCACTGCTGACTTTTCAGGCTATTGTAGTAAACATTAATATGCACTTTACTACTCCAAGGAAGGTGGACAAGTGCTAGTGGCTACCCATTTCTGGAACATGGTCTAAGGATTTTCAAAATTTAATTAAGTGTAAGGAAAGTGACAGAAAGCGTTTTAAAGAAATCTCCAGAAGGCTAAATAATCTGTTCTGTTTGACCTCTAACATTGCCTTTCTGCATTAGGATACCATCATCCAGTTTACTCATCTGTAAAATATTCCCTGATAGTGTTATCCTCTATCACGTGGATGATACGAGTGATTGATTCTGTGGAGCAGGTGTAAAGATAACAGTCAGCAAACCTCCAACATAAACTTGAGTCCCTTGCTTTCGCAGCCTTGATGTAGAAATGTCAAGAAGAAGTTTGAGCAGCTTCTTGCCCATCTAATGTGAATGAAGTGGAACAAATGTATTTAATGTACTTCCTGCTGTGAACAGCATGAGGCTTCAACAATTCCACTAAAGCAGGCTGACTGTTTGTCAGCCTGGCTGTAAGGCTGTGTGCTCTCATGGCAACACTAGATACAGTAGCATGGAATTAAAATCACATGGGGAGACAGCCACTTACAAAAAACTTGCAGCAAACAAAATAATTGTAAGTATTTTCCCCCTAGGTGCAAACTTCCAACTCTGCATTCGCCACACCTCTTCAGGTTTCCAAATGTGATTACAAACCAAGAGTTTTAAGTTTGCCCACAATAAAAAAAAATGTAACTAAAAAAGAGTCTCAATTAGCACAGCAGTCAAAATATTGGAACTATGAAAAAGCAGAGCTCTGACTCAAATCCTGTTAAAGGTTTTGTATCAGACTTGTTGCACACAACACAGCAAATCATTAGTGCTGGAACCAAATTTAAGGCTCTTCATTCCCAGATGAATACTAACAAAAGACTTAGATCTCATTTTTCCTCTCTAGTCTCTATGAAATGATGTCAGAGTCACCACTTCAGTTGGAAAAACAGAGAGCACTCCAGGCTGATCTAGCTTAGTTGCTAAGTGCCTGAGGATTAAGGCATTTCCATGGAAGTCTAGGGTCTGAGTGTTTTTGTGAGTCTTAGACTAAATTCCAGGATTCCTCTCTCCAAGGGGAATGAAAAGTGCACATTAACCTCATCTTCCTTTTCCTCGGTACATAATATTTATCTATCATGTAAAGTGCCTTCTTCAAATGAGCTTTATGCTGAACTCTGTGCTCTCCATGCAGGATAGGTACGTCTTGAATCAACCAACCGACCTTCAAATTCTTCAGGCATTTCTCTTCATCCCCCAAAATCCCCGAGATGCATAAAGTCCTTCAGGCCATCAGTTCTGGCTAGATTTTGTAACGTAAATTCACATCTGTATGGAAAATGCTTGAGTTTCTAAATACTTATTGAAACACTCTTCAGCATTTGTTTCTTTAGATTTCAAATAGATTATTTTAGATTTTTCTGTAGAGACCATAATTTATCGTATTTATTGAATCCACTGTAGTTCACTAGAAAGTTGAGCATGCCTCTTACTTTCTTTTATTGTCATGATTATATAGTAACTATGACATTTTAGTTAGACCCTAAGGGCATTCTCTAGAAATAAAAGACTTGGATGGTAGGTACTGAAAGTGAGTGTTTCCTAATTAACTCGCACTGAATGCTAGAGGAGATAAGGCAATGTTGCTAGTGCTGACTTGAGTTCCATAGGAAAGATCTCATGTAGTATTATTAAACTTTGACCTTTGCTATTTCTATTGTTTGACCTGAAGAAGTCAATGCATAATGTTAATCCAGTCACAGTACTTGGAGACGTCACTTAATGACACGCTGTGACATTTGTCCAAAGAAACTCTGTTAAGTAGAAGATGAATTTAAACAAACAATGAGAAAAATATATCAGTAGATGTGAAGTAGAGACTGAAGTAGACCACAGAATTTAGCATTACAGCATTACTACAGCTGATAGGCTGTTACATTTGTGCTAAAGTTTCTACTGACCTCTATCTTAGACACTTTCTGAATTAAATTTTACTGTTAAAAGATAAAGAAAAATTCTTTTTCTTTCACATACCACACTGTTTTAACTTATTTTTTAATTTTGTGCACTGCAAACAATAATAACAAATGCTGCTTAAAATCCTATGCTTATTTACGCAGAATTTCAATCATGACTGCCAGGGTGCTAAATTGCTCACACGTTACATAAATATGTGCTTGTATATATATTTGTATGTGTATGTGAATGCATAAATAAATATTCAAGGTGTAATCTATAATACGTCTACTCTGTTGTCTGTACTCTGCTTTTTATAGAACAGGCAGTGCAACAGATCTCAGATGAAACAAAACACATAGACTTTTCTGTTGCCATGCTTTATATTTTTATGCAAACTAAAAAGAATGTGGTAGGAAATTTTACTGGTAAGTGAATTGTCGGTAAGTTTTTGCATGTTGTGGAATTCTTTGTGGGAGTTCTTTCACTGATACAAAAAGCTAAAAAGGCATTCTGTCGCATAATTTTAAATATCACATATGCAACATTTTGGGTGTAAAAGGACAAGTGAATGTTTGCAAAAAAGTGTTCTAAATCTATCCTTCAAAGACCCCTTATCTTTCAGTATCCCAAATATTGTTTACTCCTACCAACGAACATAGATATTTCAGTTGCTACTAAATGAATACATTCTATTCTAGTTTCCCAAACACTTTCCCAGCTTTTTAAATAAATCCCATAAGATTATTCTTTGCTAAATTAATTTGTGTGTAAAAGTTTGTAGCACTGAGGCAATTTGTGCTCATAAATGCAGAAACTTTAACTGAACAAACTAAATTACTTCTCCTGTTTTCTAACGGCAGTATTAAAGGAGGCTTCTCATCAACTTCCCTACTATTTTGTGTGAATTTCATAAAATGTTAAGTTTTACACTGTGTTGTGACTGGGAGTCACTGAGATTCCCACTGAAGTTAGACGGTCTAATTTCAGCTCATCTCTGATATTAACTAATGTCTTAAAGAATCATTATCTCCATCCCAAACTCCCTATATATATTTTAAGCAGTCAGAACACCTTCAAAATTTGGGTAATCAGCTTCTCCATGAATATATATTTTTAATAGCTACTCTCCAAATACTCTATACTCTGCTATGTATAAACTTCAAAGTTCATGAATTCATAAAAATTATTCATACAAATCAAACTGTTGTAGAAGCCCTTAAATGAATAAATCTGTATTTGCTATTATAGCAAACTCAGATAAAGATTTCTCTTTTGGCTTGCATTCGATATATGATCCCTTACTTTACAAGACATGTTTTTTCAACCTGTTGTAGTCATTAACACTATATGATTACCCAAATGCTCCACAAAGAAAACAAAGTCACCTCTGTCACAGGATTACAGGTGAGAAATTTCAGGCAGACTGAGTATTTATGAGGCAATTAGATGGGTGTGGACTTCCTGCCTAAGAGCTGCCTTTTGTATCCTTACCTAGAGAGAAATCACTGAGCTGATAATAATGGTCTGTTTTGGCATCAGACTTTCAAAGAGTGCTGTACTATGGAATTCCTCCCATTAGTCTTTAGGAAATATGACCGTGTCATAATAGATGGTTTACGGCCTCACAGAGAGGACCAAAATAGCTTATCAGTAGTCCTATCACAGAATTTACAGTTGAGATGTCAGTCTCCAAACTCCATGAATAAATGAGGGCAATTGTACCAGGAAGCTTTTATGCTACTTCTCCTAGAAAAAGAGCTGTCACACCAAAGCTGAAGCATTGAAGGAGAGGCTTGAGGCAGCAATAATACATGTATTTTTGAAAGCACTTGGTGGTACAGTGTGCTGATTCTACTCTGCCTTAGTCACATCCCTTTTTCTAATCACCACTAGAAGTCTCCCTTTCAAATCAGTATCTTAAAGCTATTAACCAGTTGAACAAATGACATAATTCTATCAGCGTTTCCTTACTGAGGCTATTTCAAAAGCAACATTACTGTCATTTGAATATTTGCTTTATTAAAAAGACAAAGGAAGCGTACATGGACACTTCTAGGCAGAAATTCAAATGCAGCATCAAATCAGAAGAAATGCAGCTTGCCTCTCAGGAGCTGCTAGATGGCTTCTGCCCCATCAGGGCTCCCAGTAGGGCAGCAGCATGACTGAATGGGCCCAAAGGCTTTGTGGACACAGCCTCAGAATCACAGAAACAAGGCTGCCCATGCAAGGTGGCATCTTGGATTACGTCTGTTAATGTGACAGAAGAGAAAGGTGGAGCTCCTTGCTCTGAATCACTGCTCATGTGATTTTCTCAAACAATAAAATAGCAACACTAAATACTTTCAAAAACCTGCATAGCCTTCCAATAGTATTTTCTAATCTCATGATGGAAGCAGCATGTGTTTTAACCAGCAGGAAGAAAAAGAGACCCCATTTTCTACACGCTGATTTGAATGTGATGTTATTTGTAGTCTCTATCCTGAATTGGGAGTATCACTTCAGTTATATGATACCTTACCATCATCCTTGTCAGGTACAATGGTAATGCGAGTGCTTGGGAATTCTGCACCAATTCTTCCACCCATGGGCATGCTCAGCAAAACATCAAAGGTCTCAGCCTCTTCATACAAGGAATCATCTATGATGACGATCCGACACATTTTTTCTCGTTCGTCTTTGTCAAAGCGCAGAACGCTGTTGTGATCCTCTGGCCTGGATATGTAGTCAGAGTAGGAAAGTACAGAGGTTGGGGCAGTGCCAGATGCTGTTCCTGTGGCATAAAAGGAAAACAGTCACTATACATACCATGGTTATGATGATCTCCTCACAGAGGTGGAATTTTATTTTCGTTATCTTTTAATTTCTGTTTACTTTTTGGTGATAAGATGGGCTGTGGACAAGGTCAGAGGTCCATGGACCTGCTTCTGGGGTCTGTACTACTTCTGTATATGATACAATGGAAGAGTGTGGTTCTTCAAATCATTTGCACCTTTTCAGTCAGAAGGAAAATTGCCTATCACAAGAGACACAGACTGACAAAATAGTCCCTATGAGGATTACCAGTTAACTCCCTCAGTCTATTTTACCCATATTGAAGATACCAGTGGACTGGAACAGATAGAATTTCATGAAAACAAATTATTTGGATTCCAGATCACTTTACACAAAATATTGCTTCAGCTCTCCAGGTGAAAAACAATAATAAAACCACAGGTGTAGAAACCCTATGCCCTGCACTAAACCACAGGTGTAGAAACCCCATGCCCTGCACATGCATAATTAGTAAGAGACTTGGAGTCAGAGGAAGGAGAAGTACGGCAATTAAGCAATATTATTTTATATAATTTGTTTTCAAGATACAAACAAGTGAAGGATAGCCTGGGCAATCACTGCAGTGCTTTCAGTTCTTATCACTTTCAGATATATGGGGCTGCATATAAACATCTTGCAGAAATATAAAGAACATAGATCCTCTTCACCTCTCCATGATGATTTTTAAACTGCATTCAGCAATAGTCTTAGACAGACTGCAGAGATGAATACATTTCCAGTTGAGACAGAAGATATTTTGATGAAAAAGTGATTAACAGTTATAAAAAATTTTATTGTAAAATAGATGGAATAAATATTTTTTAATTTCTGTCTCTTTTCTACTCTTGCCTTTTTTTTATTCTATAGTATATTCTACTACCTTGTTGTGTGTAGCAGATGACCATCAGCTCCTGACTCACATCTCCACTTCTTCTGACTGGAATAAACAGCTCACCAACATCTTCTTCAATAGTATAAGTGGACTGAGGAATAAAGACTGTTGATTCTGCAAAGAAAAGAATCTCTTAAGGTCACCTCTACATTAGCTAAGAGCATTTTTGAATATTCCAAAGTGCAACAAATAACTCGCATTTATTGGCAATGCCACTTAATTGTAAGCAAAACTTGGAGAGTGAGAGAAGTAGAGTTTCTTAGCGTTTCAGAAATGGAAAAGAAATTCAGATCATTAGGTCTGAATTCACAAGACCTTATTAAGTGGTCTCTAATGTGACTGATTTGTTTATCTAGGGTTAATGGTGCAAGACAGTGTTTGGAGAATTTGTCCCTAAAGTCTATCTTTTCATTATTTCCATGGTATTTCATTATTAACTGTTAACTACAGAAGTATCAATAGCATACTTCACACACAGGCTGTGGTTCACCAAGGCCATTCTTTAACTTACTGCATCAAGATAAACATGAAAATCATTTGGCATTGAGGAGCAAGGCTGAGCTCTTGACATCTTACTCTGACTTGGACATTTGATTTGAGTTGGTTACATGTCTCCACTCATGTTTTACTAAAAGGAGACCCAGCCAATACAGCCAGTGAAGTCTGAGGAGCAATCAATCTAAAATGTATCATACAAAAGGATTTCAGAACATTTTTTGGGGAAAAGACCCACCAAGATGCATTCTGAACTCTTTCATTATTTTATACTCATATAATCAGATTGCTGGGTTTTATGCTGTTACTGGGATTCAGGACCGATTTTGCTCTTTTTCTCTCAAAAACTCAAGAACAAAAGGTGGCTATGCATGTAATTATAAAGCACCTTTACAGTTTCACTAGTGTGACTGCAACTCAAGCAGAACATAATTCTGTATAATATCAAACTAAGTGGTATCAGCTGACTGCACAAAGCATATTTTTCATAATTTCAGAGTACTTTGGCAAACAGTGTTCTGAAAATTTTCAGGTGACTTCTTTGAAAACATGTTCCAGGTTTTATTTCTCCAACTACTACTAGCATGACTTAAGGTCAAAAGCCTGCCTTAAAAATGCTGTAATTCAGGTTTGATAAGATCTAGACTACTCACTATTCTGGCAAGACAAAAATCCAACGTGAAAAACATCAAATCCCTACTTTTTTGCTTTAAAGTAAAGCAAAAGGCAGCACTAAAAAAAATCCCATTTCTTTCCTTCTATTTCTCCCTTCAGAATTTAGTCGGCAAAATGAAAAACTCTAAGCTTCCAAAACAAGCAGGAATCTGACTTACTCGGTTTCCTCTCTCTCTCTCACACATAATTATTCAGCTAGGAGTAAAATGGCACTATAAAAGTTTAACAGACCTTATGAACAACATAAAAGCTTGCAGGAGAATAAGCTACACCATTGCAGCTAATATAAAAAACCACTTCCCTATGCAATCTATATTTGGAATAAAACATTAACTAACGTCCCATACACCAAGAGGCTGGTACAGCTTTCTGAACAAGCTCACAATTTTGATCCTAAAGCTACACCATTCAAATCAATGATTTTTTCACTGGAAGCAGAATAAAATTTTTGATGGTTCCTATTCAGTGAGCTTCAAAAGACTGTTAGGAAATGCAGTCCTCCTCCTCAAAGTTCTCTCTCTAGTTTTCCTGTAGGTATTCCTTGATTTGCAGCTGAGCATTTGATTTTCTCCTATGCAGCTTCACTTTATGTATAAATAATACAAATCCTCTGGGACTGTAAAAATTTAATCTTAATGTAAGAAATATAAAATACTGTTGTTGGCATAAAGAAGACTCAGCCCATTACCTTGAGTTGTGCTATCTTACTGATCATAGAAAAGATAAAGAGATTTAACACACTTTCAAGTTATTTCTGTGCCTCATACTTGCTGCTTTTCAAGTTAAGCACTGTTTCAGTGATTAAATATGGATGTGAGATAAGGTCTGGTTTAACTTGCATTTGTAACTAGGAACTAAGACACCTCTGATAATTTCCATGCCCAACACGCTTCAAATGTTACTCAGGGAATATTATATAATTCAAGCTGTTATGGTCGTCCAGTACTTAAAAGATTTCTTAAGGACAGTTCTGTGTGACCACAGCCCATGGGTTCAAGTGTCTGGATGCAGCTGAAAAGATGCAAAGCAACCAGAGCATGCTCTACTTCTTATTTTTATTTTTTTTTTAAATCAGCTTATTTCTTAATTTACATTTAACCATAATTTTATTTGCTCTTGACACAGCATGTGCTACACTTGATCTAATGAACATTACACTTGCTGAGCCTCTCAACTTGATATTAAGGCCTAACTGATGCAAATAGTTCGCTCCAAGACCCAAACTTGTTGTGATCAACCAGCCTAGACTTTCCTGTACCATCCTCTCCCCCATGAATTGCCATGGCAGAGTAAACCAAGTCAGCCTCCAGCCAACTCTGCAGACACATTCAGTTTGCAACCACATTTAATGGAAAACTTCTTATACCTAAAATGAAAACAAACAAACAAAGCCCCTAGAAATAAAATATCATAAAAAAATGCAGGTATTTCATAAAAACATGCTACCTGAGTTAGCTATTCATCAAGCACTTAAAGTGATAGAGGAAAAGTGGCTACCTGATGCCCAAGTCTGTCTTCAGAAATATTCTGAGAACAGGTAACCTCTAGTATCCACTGCTACTCACAGCATTTGCTCTCTAGTTTATCTTCTGGTATATGGACATACTGGCAGTACAGTTCTGGAAAGGTTCTCACCATCTCCTGGGTCAATAATTTCCACTGTGGATGCAGCAGGAAATTCCAGAATTGCCATGACGGGCTCAGAAAGAACAATTTGAAAGGACTCAGAATGTTCATGTTCACCATCACTCAAAATCCGTACTCGCCACGTGGCTAAGGTTTGACCAGGATTAAACTGCACTTGCTTCTGGGCTTTTCCTCTGAAGTCTTTATCCTTCTTGGCAGTACCATCTTTGGTGCTAATACCTGTCAAAATCAGAAATTCAGGTCATTATAGACATCACTGGTAATTTTTCTCCCACTGTGTCATCTTTAAAAGACATGTAGAAAAATATACTTTTCACAACCTGAGAACATTCAAACTAAATCCATTACTCTTGATCAATTTTATACTGGGTGTCACACACAGAGGTGGAAAAACTCTACATTCTCTGAAATTACATCAAGTTTCCATTTCCCCATAATTCGATTATAGATGTCCAAAAGGGACAACAGACTTTTCCAACTCCTTCTAGCCCTCTTGGTTCTCTTCTTTTCCAGAACATCTGAATTACACCCCGCCTGAAACCCTAGAAAATATTTACTTCTCCTAGAAAAAATAAAAACACCCCTGGAAAGTTCAGACTTTAAAGGGAAAGCTAAGGAAAACACAAAGACACAAAGGAAAATATACCGAATAAAAATGAAAGAAGATGCAAAACTTGAACCATTGCTCTCACTGCCATTGCAATAAGAATTTTCAAAAATTATTATCCTCGTATTTCAGTGTTTGCATAATGACAATCATTAGGTTAAAGTGAAGTTGAAGCTGCAAGTCCATGGGATAAAATTCAAACCACTCAATCCACAGAGATGGCACAGGCCTTCCAGCCTCAGATTCAGACTGCTCTAAAACAGGTTTTCACAAGCATTTCATTCCCAGTTTAAGGCTGTCTGACAGACCCTCATAGAAATTAGACAGTATTTCAGAACTTTCTCCAACTCATTTGTTTGGCCTTGTTTAAATCCCACAGTAACACTGAAGTTTTAAAGGCTTTTCTCAGGTTTTCAGAAAAAAGCCCTTAAAAACTTGTCCCTTCTCTGATTGTTTCTTCCAGCTGCATTATTTAATGTATTGAAACACAAGACCTTTCCCTACAAACCTTGCCTTTCTGTCTTCAGGATTGTGCCTCGTCCTAAGTCATAGCCAATTTTATATAACCTACAAACCTTCAGCCACTTTGGCACTGCATATGGACCAGAAAGGACAGTAAACATCTTGACCAGTCTCTTTTATGCTCTTTCCAACTCCGTAATTCCATTTGCAGGTCTAAGGTAGCCAGAGGCAAGTTATTCCAACTGATTTTGCTGATTTTTGAGTTAGCTCAATTCTGAAACTGACCTTTAATCCATAGTTAGAAAATTTTGTAAACACTCTATCTGAAGGATCAAAAGTCATATCAGTATCTGACATTTAGTACCAGTAATTAATTTAAACCACATATCCTTAACTATGTATTTATCTCATCCATTCTTTTTGTTTCTTTAAAAATATATGTTTTCAAAGTTAGTTCACTGTTCAAAACAGTGTCTTTTAAGTTAGATCCTGTTAGTTAGAGCCTATATCCCTTAAATCTCAGGCCAAAATAGGTGTCCCAACTGCATCTCGTNGAAGTCACATCAGTATCTGTTATTCAGTACCAGTAATTAATTTAAACCACATATCCTTAACTATGTATTTATCTCATCCATTCTTTTTGTTTCTTTAAAAAAAAAAACGTTATCTAAGTTAGTTCACTGCTCAAAACAGCGTCTTTTAAGTTAGATCCTGTTAGTTAGAGCCTATATCCCTTAAATCTCAGGCCAAAATAGGTGTCCCAACTGCATCTCGTTACCTGAAACTCAGATTTTTAATCAGAAAAAAACCATAAACAGAAACTTGTCAGGTAAATGCCTACATATCTCTGCAAAACCAGCTTTAAACTGAGTGTTTTCTCTGAGCAGTGTAAGCTCACCATAGGTTTCAATGTGGAATTGTACAAGGATAGTGTTCCCTGGTGCGAATGCATCAGAGGATGGGAACGGATCCAGAAGCGAGAAACAGGTGTGAGGTTGCAGAATGTGATAACACAACCCTTTTTTCACCTTTTCGCTCCCCAGACACTACAAACAGTTTTCAACACTGCCTGTGTCAGCCTCAGTTGACTGCCAACGCTGAGTGAAGAAAACGAGCCTAATGCTCGTAGCTGCTGGCCAGACCAGCTCACAACAGCCTTCCTGGAAAACGATTTATGTTTATTGTTGTCTTTCCAATTGCTACAACTGTACTTTTTCATTACAGGGAAAAGAAGATCTGGACGGGAACTGTGTTCTGTGAAACAAATAAACAGTGGTATCAATCAAATCAAAGAAAGAAGGACCATGTCTTGGGTTGTTTCATCAAAAATTAATTACCAAAAAAAGGGGAAAATTTCATTATATAACTAAAGAAATCATATACTTAGCATAATAAAAGATACAGTCTTTAATAAATAAACACATTCCTTTGAATATGGTTTGCTTAGCATGAAACAGTAGCAATAGGATGTAGTTGTATTGATACATTATGTCAACTGGCTGGGCAGTCATTTATAGCAGCAACTGATAAAGTTAGAATTGAACTTACTTATAAAAGAGGTTTCTCCTAGGTAACCTCTCCGTTTAAGAACAACATCAAGATACTTGGAGTCTTCATTTACTAAGTAATACTCCTTTTCTAAGGAGATCCATGCCCAGTTTAGGCGAAAATGTTGATTCTTCAGCTTATTGCCTCCTGCAAGACAAAATTATAAAGACATAACTTTTCTTCTTTTGTTAAAGATTACTTTGTCTTTTGAGGTTAATGCAACCACATATCCTGGGTAAAATGTGTGTCTATCTGGACATCACAATCCAAAAGTTTTAAAGATTTAAAACTAAGAAATAACATGTAAAGAACTCAACCATAACACATTTGCTACACATAGGAGTAAATTTTATTCTAGATGCATACAAACATAGTACCCTAATTTTCTTATTTCTCAAGAGAAAAAGATCAAGATTTAATAAAAATGTATGTGGGATGCCTTCTGTATATCATCCAAATGGATGTGTTTCTTACTACTCTAGAATCCTCTAAGTTCTCTAGCAATAATAAAATAAACTGCTCAGCTCACTGATGGCAGATGCTCACACGGCGATTGTCTTCTGGGAACGCTGGCCTGTGTGGGAGACTGTAGTCTGATTTCCTTCCCACAAGGTGCTGCTACAGAACAAGGTTTGCTCAGGTAACAGCTGCCTTAAATGTGCCAGAAATTTCCTTCAGAAATTAACACTTCTGTACCCAAGCCAGTGAAAAAAGTAATTCCTCTAAACAGCAGAGACACATATCTAAGCATTTAAATTAATTCATGGGTTAATTACTGGAGGAAGAGACAAATGAAGGTTGGTTAACCCCTTCCAGTTTCTTCCATTCTTGAAAAATGAGGCAGCCACTCCATATGCTTTCACGCTGCTTCAAAGATAAGCCTCTACATTTCTTTATTGACCTGCCTACTAGAAAAACCCAGGAAATATAGTTGTGCAATCTCACATGGAGGCAAAGGTGCTGTGTAAACGAAAGGAGGGAAATGGTTACTGGAGTATCTCCCTGCATTCCTCACCCTGCTCCTTTCTGCTCCTTTGATCTCTGCTGTTACTGACAAAGGGGAAGGCTACAAACACACATATCAAAAAGTAAGGAGCACCACAGAGAACCAGCAGCTAAAGTGTTACAGCAGCAATTACAACAGCACTTACATTAGGTTAGCCATATGTTATGTCTTCCCATTAGTTTCTGGGGACAAATGTAACAGAATATGTCTTGTTCTCTAATCCAGTGAGAGAAAAGCCATTTGTGTGCCACCCTTGAACACACTGCCCAACTTGACCACAATTTAACAGAAGGATAAAAGCTTCTGAGATATAAAAATAATGGAAATTTACTGTCTATTAGAGGGGACAAAACCTATTAGTACCACTAGCGAGAAGGAATACTGCTGCATGAGACTACTACAAATGAGAATGTCAGGTATTTGAAACTGCCCAGGTAAGGGAAAATTTTCTATCAGAGTTTGCATCCTTTTAGACAAAAGATATTCTAACCAGAGGATAGAAAGCAAAAGAAAATCTAGCATCATTTGTTCTCTTATCAAAAGAACTCAAAGGTGCTGTGGACAAAGGCACACAGTCTACATCTTACATACAGGTCTCCTACGAATGAAATTTAGGAAGAGAAAAAGCACAAGAAAGGCAATAAAAAAGATTTAGCATTGTCTTCATTCCACCTATTTCTTGCTTTTATCTCTTTCTTTCTATTTTTTTCTTAGAATAAAAAAACCCCCAACAACCAAACCAAACAAAAAAGTATTTTTCTAAGGGGGTTACAGCAAGCGTCCATTTTTTCAGACCTACTTCTGTCCCTGAAATATATTATGTTCACCTTTTAGAATGTGCAATACCAAACCCATCAGCTCTAAAATTTTAAGAAAAGAATACAGACAAAGGTCTCCACTTTGTACTTTTTTATCATGTTCAGAAGATATGTTTTCTAATTTATACAAGCCATTTTACAGTCCACTGTCCCAAAGAATAAAGCTGCTGTTCTTCTTCTATTTATTATTATTATTATTATCATCATCATCATCATCATCATCATCATTACAGACCTCTGAAAAAATAGAGCAGGAAGCATGTGATATACCTTGCCTAATTTCAGGTATTTATTTTTGGGCTAGAAATCCTAAACTCTCTTCATAGCCAAACCCAGGAAAGAGGCATTTTGTAAGGCTATGACTTAATTTAGGCATCTATTTTTGAATGAGATTAGCTTTGCCTTGGAATACGCAAAAATACATGCATTTTTCCTCATCAGCTTTTAAAAACTCCTGTTGTGACCCTTTTCACTGTAGACACTTTTATTACAGCCATCTAATGCTGGCTAAGATGAATTCCCCCTGCCTGATCTGGATGAAACTGCTACAACATTGTAGAGCCAAGCACCACACAAACACAACATCTGTAAAGAATATTAAGAGTACAGCTTTTAGAAATTACAAAATGTCAGAAATAAAACAGCACATGCCACTTTAATTTGGTTCACTATTAAAATAAGTATCTGCCCCACAATAATATTTCTATCAGCAGATGGACTGTGCACTGGTCCCAAGCACCGCCCTTGGGCACAGTCAGACATTTAGCTGCTGGGCAAATCATTAAGCTACTATACCGCAGTGACTGTTTTGCTTTTATTCCTCTCCCAGACAAGTGCTGGCAATACAAACACATCAGAAGTCCGGAGAGGGAAGTCACTACTTTTAAAACTACACAAAAGGAAGGAGGGTAGTGTTAAAACAAGGTAAATCCAAGGAACTTTGCATCAATGAGATGTGGCTGGCAAGATGCTGCTAAAGTGAGGCATGAAAACTTGTTTCCCAAATTTTGCCAGATATCAGAGCGGAGCAATGCTAAATCCGAAGATGCTAGACGGGAGGTGGTGCAGTGAGATATTCACGAGAAATGAGATGGCAAGAGTTGTGAGACACATTTAGAAACTTAGTAAGGAGCTGAAGGCAAGGATCTAGAGTAATGTGAGTCACAAAGTGACTTCATGACTGACTGAGGCTTTTGAGGACAAAACCCTCTGAAAAGGTTTGCCTGCATATGACAAGTCAAAGATAGATGTAACCTGGAATTGGTCTTTGTAGGAGTCCTGTCAACAAATTGTTTGCCTGCCAGAAAACAGTGATATATTATTTTTGCATAGGTCATCAAACAAGAAATTCCTAAAAAGATCAAGTCATCTGGAAAAACCAGTTTCAGTTACACAACATGAATAAAAGGGGAGGGGGAAGAGGACTTGGTCAGTCAACTGCTTGAAGGGAAAAATATTTAAATTATTATTCCCATTCAAGCATTCATCTTTCCAGCGATGCTGCTCATATATCTTAAAGTTAAAAATCCTCCATGAAAAAATACAGGTTAGATTGTCAGAATTTTCTATCACCGTGCAAAGAGCTCAGAGAAGGAAAGAATTGGTTCCAGTTTTCTCCATAGTTCACGGTGCTATGTAAAGACAGTATAAAAAATAATTCTACCACTAAATCGTGTAACTTGAGCACTGTCAACCCGAGGGGCCATAAAAAATGACCATTCCATAAGGAAAGTCTGATTGTAGCTTTGCTGTCCCTAGGAGTTACCCCAGACCCTAACCCACAAAAGCATGTAACTGCACCACAGTATTCACTTATTGACACAACAGAAAGTGATGCATCTTGATGCAGATATTGACTTCCCTGCTGAGTATCCGTGGCATAAATCAGAGATGAATCAGCAAAAGAGTGCCTACCCTGCATAATCACAGCCACACAGACTCATTGTCACACAAGATATGTCTGTACAAACACAGCTATCTGTGATCTGTAGAGCTCAAAGTACAACGTACCTGCTCTCTTTAGTCAATAGCTAAGGTTGCTCAATGGGGAAAAAACCCCAACCTGTACATTCTTCCAGGACAAAGAACATATATCAAAACCAAGAAAGAGGGGAAAAAAACAACCAGTAAATAAAGCACTAAGAAAAAATAATTTCTTCAAAATTTTTACTACTGGTCTTTTCTCCTTCCTCTTCTTCTTTTGCTTTCTAAACAGACAGAAAAAGGATGTGAATAAGGAGAATCAGAGCAACTGTGACGTATTAACAGTCTGCCTGCAGTTCAGGAATCAATGGACAGCAATGCAACACTTGCTGACTTGTTCACATGTCTGCATGTCTGCTGCACTCTCTCTTCCTTAGTTCTAAATATTTGACCCTATCTGATGCCTCATTCAGACAGGGTTACTTAAGCTGGCACTAGCCTACCCTCCTCTTTACAGTAGCAACATGAAGCATCTGAAAACAGGAACCCACTTCTGAACTTGAATTCAAAGACACAAAGAGAGGGAATTGTCCATTTTTAGACATCTCTTCCATTTTTTATTCTTTGATCAGCCTCTTTTGTGTCAAGTCAACTCAGTTAATATATACCAGGATAAAGTTACATCAACAGTTTTATTAGAAGCAAAATCTTATGTGAAATGCAGAAATTTTAGTTCCCAGCATCACAATTCCCCATTTAGCCATGAAGCTTCCAGTGAACCTCAGAACTTCCCACTTCCCCACACTATCTTCCTAGTCATTCATGGAAAGTAGTCATTTTTACCAGACTACAGGAGAAACATATAGATCCTAGGTGATTCTGCTAGTCAGAATAAATATATGCATGTTATATGCCCAGTTCAAGGCACATAGTTTAAACAACTCTGATTTGCTGTACTGTGTGATGGTCCCAGTACATTTCAGCTTCAGGTTAAAAAGGCAAAGGTTTCAAGTAAATATTTTTTTCTGTCAAACTATTAACCCCCTGTCCCCCGCCCCAGCAATAAAATAGACAATAAATATTCTGCTCTCAATGCACTGGGGCAGCACATCATTGGACTAGATGACCTGAAAATGCCCCTTCCAGCCCAAACTCATCTATGATTCTATGATGCCATTTCCTCTGCTATGACCATCAGAAAGGGAATATCCTGTAAAACTGCCTTAATTTCATATGGGAATTGCAGAAGTTAAATGCCTAGGTAAACCCAGCACATAAAACGTGCCACTAGAAAGTTCTGAATTGACTTTAACAATGCATAAGATAACCTAATGATTTTACCTGATTAGAAAATCTTTAAAATGCTTCACCTTTATCAGTGTCTTCCAAGTATACTGAAATAGACCCCAATCACTAAAACAACTTGCTGAACTCTGCACCCTCCTGTACTCTATCTGCCACTGTAACTCAATATATTTGCAGAACAGCCAAAACGAACCCCCTAAACTAGCCCCTAGTGATTACGGACTAAAACAATGCTTTCTCTGACTTCTCATGAGAAAACACACACTTCCCAGCATTATGGACTTAGCTTGCCTGGAGTATAATTGCTGGTATCCAATGAACTGCAGACAGTTTCCATCTTTCAGTAGTTTCTGTAACTCTTTTTTTCTTCTGTTTTATGTCTACCCCAAGAAACACGTTTGGAAGGGCCACATTTGCCAGGGCTCTGAATAAGCAAATGCCTGAAGTCACGTAGCAGAAGAAATATCTGAAGAACACCATGTAGCTGCTTTGTTACAAAAAGGAAGGGGAAGTGAGAGACAAGACATGAATGTCAAGGTTAGCTAGTGCATATTAAATCTGGATCCTCGTAAAATTCAACTAAGCGTCACTAAGGATGTCTCCAAGTGCAGTCTGGAGATTCACGCTGGGTTAATTTAAGGAATTCCCAATTCAAGTCTACGTCCAGTTCTCCTGCAGGAGATTAACCAGATTCTGATTAAGAGATTAATCTGATTTTCGTTAACAAAAGCTGTGGAAGCAAATATGCACTGGGTCTTCTGACACTTCATTTCATAGCCTTAAATTAATTTCAGTATAAATCAGCTCTGTACAAATTACTTCACCAAGAGCCAGGATACTGTCACTCTGCTGGCTGCACCAAGAGACTATGAGTTTTCAAAGGAAAGAGCAAAGTGGATAAAGGGCAAAGCAGATAAAGGGCAACCCCATCTGAATCCTCAAAAAAGATGCTGGAGCACAGTGTGTGTTTGAAAGCCTTTATGCATATTAAGTACTTAGTTTGTAACTGATTTCTAGGGAATCCAAAAGATCCACTTGCTGGTTTTGGATTCTGTGCTGTAAGCAAGGGACTAGCTCTGCAGGATGACCACTGCTTCTGAGCAGAAAAGAACTCAGAGCAAATAAATTCAATATTTCCAGCGACTAACCACTCCTGGCAAAACACAGTATGTTTTTGCTCAGGTTCCAGAGCACAGAAACATAATCAACTGGCTCCTGTTCCACAAAAGGTGAAGACAAGAGACCTGCCTTAGAGATCCTTACAAGAGATCCTCCTTAGAGGTAAGATTCATATAATCTAATGTTACCCTATAAAAGATGTATGTTTAATTTAAGCTAGCTGTATAGGCACGAGGAATGGAAAGAACTACACCTTCAGGAACTGCAGGTACATCTGATATGAACAGCTGGATCACTCTCTGGAACGATTTGACCCACTCCATTGAATGTAAGGGCAGCGTGTTCAACCCACCAGTCTATACGGCTAACTAAAACCCAGATAAGTCATCTTCTTGACAAAGGAGGGTCCTGAGAAAACCCAAAGACACAACTGGCCCTGAACTGTAATATGGTAAGCTTGTAAATTTAAACACTTTAAAAGTAATCTTTCGAATATTTAAACGTAGCAACAAAAGAAATCTATTCAGTTTAGAACTGTTCTGTTACTATAAAGTTATTTCTATGCTGTCATTAAACTAATTAGCACTTTGCGTAGTCACTAACTAACTTTGCACAAGACAATTAATTTAAATTGCCCTGAGAATATTAACAGAGAAAACCCAAACACTCAAGCTGTCATGTCTATCATTAAACAATGCCCTTATTACCTAAAGCACAATACCTTTTTCCTAAAAATCCACACCCTGCACCGCCCTCTGAAGGAAAAAAACACCACCTGGATTAGTTAAGGCTTCATACGTGCATGGCCCGCAGCAACAAGTAAATTTATTAGATCTCTGACAACACATTCTTAAAATAAACGTATTGGTTTTCAGTCTCTTACTAATTTGTTTTCTGGAGCCAGACAACTTCTCCCGAGAGGCTCCAGCTGAACTGAAGCAAGGTCCATTTCCTCGGCTCACAGAATAACGGGTTTAGCTCAACCATCCTAGTTACTGTCACATAGGGGACTCTTTTTCTGGTTTATACCTTTAAAGTAGTGCTACACATGTACTAGCCCACAGGAAAACTACTCTCATTTAAAGCCTACTCAGACAAAGTGTTAAATTTGAGGGTCACGGCACATCCTAAGCCCCAGTCAACTTATGAGTAATAACAGAAAAGTGTACTGCAACTTCACAAATGAAAGACATTACAATAGAACAGGAGACAGGAGAAATGTAATTACAATCAAAGTACTATCTCACTTCATATTGTACTATTTTAAGTAACTCCTCTATTCTGGGAAAAGAATAGACCAATATCCCTTTCATTAAATTACATTTTCACTTAGAACCCACTACTGCAAACTCCTACATAAGTGCCTAGTACTTCAATGCTTGCAAAATCATTCTCATGCTTAGAACCAGGGTGCATGAGTGGGTATCATCTGAAACTGAGGCCTCTAATTTTTCACAATGAATTTTAAATTGGTTTTTCGCGTCAAATTGGCAAATTTCCCATGAAGAAGAAATAATTGAACTTTTCAACTCTAGCTGTTGAACACTGTCTTTGCAGAAAATTCCCCTCCATTTCAGATCACAATCCAAACGCATAAATCTTAAATTTTACAGGCTTAAGAGAAAAAATGTATGCAAGAGGAATTAAAGAGGTTGTTGTTATTTGCAAAACCTACTCTAAACAAGTTGGAATAGTGTTTCCATTTTATTAACTGGACTTGCTATAACTCACTGAGCATTGATACAAAAAACATTCTTTTAACTCTGTGTCAAAGTGATTGAACTGTTTTTTGTTATTAAGAATTTACTTCCAGAGACTTGAATTTTGGTTCCTTTTCTGTTCTGGCAGTACAACAAACAAAATGCCCAACTGACTGGAGGAGAACAAATGTCTGGAGGTTCATCTAACATTTATTTTTAATTCATTTCAGAGTAGTTGTACCAGGTAATCTCCAATACTTAACTTTTAATATTATTTGACCAGAGAAACTCCTTTGTGGTGCCTGTCATCCTTTTTAAGCTATGTCAAACCTATAACCTTTTGCAGGTGATTTAGTCCTGCTCAGCAAGGGCAGGTTAAAAACCAGAAAACATATAAAATTGTTGGTATAAACAAGAACACAAAAGGATTCCTTTTGAAGTCACTAACTTTGACTTAAGCCTTGCAAAGTAGTCAAAGATATCAGTTCTGCTGAGGAAAGAAATATTTTTGCATTAATGTGTTATTTTTTTATATCATGACAAATTTTTTAGTGTTACTTGAGGTCTATCCTAAGGGGCAGAAATGTATATTCCGATGGCAGTAATTATAATATATTCCTGTGTTATTTTATCCGAAATTCCTATGTTGCAGTCACAATGTATATTGCAAGAGGGGAAAAAAAAAACGAAACCTGGAAGAAGCCAAAGATTCCTTAAAAGATTCAAGCCAACATGCCAGAAATATCTTTAAATATTAAAAGTAAGTGCACAAAAGTATTTCAGAAATAAAGAGCAGAGAGTCCAGAATAATATGACCACTATGAGTTTTCCAAGAGAGAAGACCAACAGACGTAAAGCAGAAGGACAGGGGACAGAAGTGACTGTGAAATTATGACAAGTCAATCTTAATAGTATGTTGCTTCCAACCCAACATTTCTTTCTCCCTCTTCTCTGCATGAAATCTTCACTAATACTTTGAGATAAATAGCAATTAAATTAAAATAATCAGTAGAAAAATTGCATCTTTAAAATCAAATTTGTTTTTTATTATACAGCAGATTTTAGAAACTTATTTGTTTTCACATTTTATTCAGCTTGAAAAGAGATTACTGTTTTAGCTATTTAAGTTGATACGGCATCACTCAAGCTTCTGAAAAATCCTTGATGAAGATTTCCACCTCTGCTCTCTCATATGTATTGAGAAATTAAAATCCTTCAGCTTTTTCCCAAGGGTCAGGGAGGCAATGTTTTTCTCAAGTCAAGTCCACCTCCCACCAAATCTGCTGGCTATCGCATACAGGCGGGTGAAAGCCTGGGTATCTCCAGCCTCAAGTTTACATTTTTTGCCTTAGAGCTCATACAGAAACGTGCAGAAGTGCGACCACAGCAGTTTGAACTTGCCAGCCAGCACAAATGTTTATCAGGCTTCAAGGAAAGCTGTCTCCCACCACACAGCGCTCACCTGCTGGGACGTGACCCCAGCATCCCACGTGTCACCTGCTGTAGCTGCTGCGGTTGCTGAGACACAAACCAGGGCAGCTCCCCGGGCTGCAGCGCCATGGGGGGCACTTGGGAAGTCGCTGGGAAAGCTCTCGCCTGCAGCAATCTGAACGATGTCAACGACACAGCGCCGAGCTGTCATCACCTACCTCCTCCTTTTGGCTGGGGGTGTTAAACTTGTCGTTTTAAACTGATTTCACGGCTGTTCAAAATATATATTTTCTTTCCCCCACTAAATCTGCCAGCGCCCTTGCTACCTGCTAGGATTTCTGCTTCTTGTAGGATGCAACAGCATGCTGGAGACTGAGGCCCATGGGCTCAGGAAGCCCATTCCAGGAATACCACAGGAGCCCCATGGACCAAAGGGCCATGAAGAATAGAGGATACAGCAGAGGTTGGAGCACAGGGCAGAGGTGAGAAGATGACAAAGCTCACTGGCTGCTCAGTGAGATTAACAGGACATCTCAGATGGAATCAGCCCTGAGCCCTGAGCAGCCCTCTGGCTGCGTAATTATAGATGGTTACAGAAACCCTTCTAGTTACTGATTGCCATAGGGCCACCTGTGAAAGCCTCTCCCCTGGATGTCTTTTAAGGATACTTCTTTCTCTTCTTACCCTAATTGTAGAAGAACATGGATGTCTTAATTAGCAGGATTGATTAATGAGAGGTGCATAAGAGGTGCATAACTTAACCTCAGAGGATTTGTTTCTCTGTTCTATAGGATCAAATAGGTGTGGATATGAACTGAGTTAACAGCAGAAAATGGGATGGCAAAGGTATTAATCTCATACAGAAAACTGTGCAATATATAAAATGTCACTGATTGTTGGGCCTCTGTTTGACACCTCTGGAAAGACACACATTTCTATGCCACACATTCGAAAGAAAAATATGGCAGCGACTCCTTATTTAAGATTTGATCTGAAAAGTTATGTGATCCATAATAAAGTTTCAATCACTCTAACATTTGCATGTGTAACTTTACTCATACAAATGCCTACACCCTTGCTAAATCAGATCCTTGACTTCCTACCTGCTATAGGTTTCTCTGTGCTAGAGAAATTTTCCTGCTTTAACTCTACTGGCCAGCCCTATCTTGTCCCCTGGAAGGGTGGGCTCTAGCCTTAAGCTTTCCAAAGAAGCACCTGCTACATTGCCTATTTAAGAAAATCACTTGTCTATCTAGGTCACTTTCTCCTGCCTTTTCCAAGAGGGGAAATATTACTAATGTTATTCGTAAGGTTGCATGTGGTGTGGCTGAGATGGAGTTCATTTTCCCCCCAGCAGCCCTCACAGTGCTGTGCTTTGCACTGGGGTTGATAACCAGTGTTTTGCTCCTGCTGAGCAGCGCTGGCACAGCATCAGAACCATCTCTTCAACATTCCACCTTCCTTCAGGAGGCTCGGGGTGGCAGGATCTTGGCAGGGGACACAAATAGGACAGCTAATCCGAACTGACCAAAGGGATATTCTCACTAATCTCCATCTACAAAAGCAGGGGCTTCTTGCCCTTGTCTCCACCTCCTGCAGTGGAACACTCCAAAAATTGTTGAACAGATGAAACTAGATGTCTTTTGACTAAATGGAACAAAATGTTTGAAACTAGATGAACTTTAAGGTCCTTTCAAACCCAAAATCATTCTATGATTCTAAAACTAGTGCTGCAGTCCAAAGGAGGTCTCACAATAAGTTGGTTTTTTACACACTTTATATCAAATACCTCAAGAGAACATATTGTGACCTTGAAATGTCTTTGTCCAAACATATTTCTAATACTTTGGAATTGATTCTTACCTCACGTTAGTAAATTAATATATCTTTTAGATTTCTTAGCTGCTGAGATATAAGCAATACCTCTGTTCACCTCTTCACATACTCCATGAGAAGTTCTTGGGAGGATAATGAGGCTAATACAGCCTAACATAACCATGGGAAAGCACTTTCTTTTCACCTTCTAGTTAATGAGCAACTTTCAGGATAAGTTTGATAAAGGTCCTTATGTTAAAGAACATTGGAGGGAAAAGTGAAATAAAATGTGTGTGCACTGTCTCAAAAACTACCTGATCAATTCAGACACATTTGCTCTAGTATGTGCTTACATTAAGAGGCCTGGGTTGTAGTTCTTTTATTGAACAGGTATCTCAATCCACAATCACCAAGATACCTTAAGGTGCCTTTGCACATGAACATGGGAGCAAGACACAGTATGTGGATCCTGTTAGAGCCACACAAACAAGCTCCAGTTGAGCAGGTACCTCTTCATGGCACAAAGAATAGTGCCACATGACAGCCCCGCCAGAAGCAAAGCTTTGCCAGTTTGATGCTCTGCTGAGCCTCCTCAACCCTGCTGATTTCTGAGATAGTTCATTAAGCTCTGTCTTAAGTAGCTCAGTAAGTGACTATGTTGCTCCATAAACAGAAAAGGTTTAGTTTTGGCTAGAGGGAAATAAACGAGATAATAAATGAAATAAATGATAATTTGATCTCAGGTTCTCTCTGTGTTTTTTGACAGTGCACTCTTGGACACTTGTCTCTCTCTTTTCTACTCATGTGTGGCCACAGAAACCATTTTCTCCCCAGTCTGCCATCACATGCCCTTCTCAGTAAATACAGTGGCTGCTTACACAGACATAATACAGGCCAAGTCTTCCAACCTTTTTTTTAAGGTTTCCTTCAACATTATTCAACAACTAAAGATTTGCCAGCCTTATGTGCCAGACAAATTTCACAGCCAGTTTTCACACCAGTGTCCTCAAAGGGCACTGCTTTCTCTGAGTCAGATTTTGATAAGCAGAAGAGTTATTTAAATCTACCAGAGAACAGACTGGCAGTATTCATGGCATGAAAGTGGGCTGGGAATTTCATTCAGATTATGGTTAAACTTTTTCTTCCTAAGAGATCTTGAGAATGAGATTTGGACAGTACACTTTACGGGAAAGCTATAACCTTTTAGGTTAACTCTTTCCTCCCTTACCAAGTATGCAACAAGATCTGAATAAAAGAAATGTTATGCAGAAGCACACCGAAGTTCGACATAAATGCATATTGATTTGTACTACAGGTAAGTATACTTACTCACATATATATATAATGATGAAAATATTCCAGATTAACAGTTGAAATTTGAGCATATCCCATTATGGCTATACTATATTTCAGCTTTAAAGTAAACATGTGATCTCTTCTTATATCGCACAGTGCTCAGTGAAGCTGGCTTTATAACATTTAAATTTCTGTTTACACAAAATCAAATTTGATGGTACAATATGCTCTGTCACCTAGTGCTCTTGCACACCCACTGGCTGCAAAATAAAAAACCAAAAAACACCCCCACAAATCCATATTAATATAAATAGTGCAAAACTTACTGTGATTTATTCCTGTGAATTCCTGAATGCTCTCTACAATCTACTATTTAATATTTTATACAATTTTTTTGTCTATGGTTGACACACAAGTGAACCCCTGTAAACACATATAAAGTCAGCAGTAACCAAGCATTCTGTGGAATTTTGTAAAATGTTTCAAAGAATCATAATGTAGCATGATGGAAAGACAACTAAGTCTGATATGATGCAGCAGATTGCTGCAGATCTGCTTGAGGCAGGAAGGCTCTGCAGAGGGTTTTGGACAGGCTGAATTGATGGGCTGAGGCCAACAGTGGGAGGCTCAACAAAGTGAAGTTCCAGGTTTTGCACTTGGGTCACAACAACCCCTGCAGCGCTACAGGCTGGGGGCAGAGGGGCTGGAAAGCTGCCCCGCAGAAAAGGATCTGAGGGTGCTGGTCAACAGCAGCTGAACATGAGCCAGAGTGTGCTCAGGTGGCCAAGAAGGCCAATGGCATCCTGGCCTGTGTCAGCAGTAGTGTGGCCAGCAGCACCAGGGCAGGGATTGTCCCCTTGTACTCGGCACTGGTGAGGCCACAACTCAAATCCTGTGTTCAGTTCCGGGCCCCTCAGTTCAGCACAGACATTGAGGTGCTGGAGCTGATCCAGAGAAGAGTAGCAGAACTGGGGAAGGGTCTGGAGAGTAAATCATATAAGGAGTGATTGAGGGAGCTGAGGGTGTTTAGTCTGAAAAAGAGGAAGCTCAGGGGTGACCTTATCACTCTCTACAACCGCTTGAAAGGAGGTTGTAGCAAGGTGGGAGTCTGCCTCTTCTTTCAAGCGTTAGTGACAGGACAAGAGGAAATGGCTTCAAACTGTACCAAGAGAGGTTCAGGCATGACATCAGGAAAATTTTTTTTCAATGAAAGGGTGAAAAAGTTATAGGTTGCCTGAGGTGCTGGTGGAGTCACCATCCCTGGAAGTGCTCAAGAAATGACTGGACACGGCACTTGGTTGACATGGTGATGTTCAGTCTAAAGTTGGATTCGACAATCTTGGAGGTCTTTCCTAAGGTTAATGATTCTACGATTGTACAGTTCTATATTTGAGTCAACACACAAAATGTTCTGGCACTTAGTAGTCAAGAAATCTGCATTATTTGGGTCAATAATAGAACAGTGAAAACTTTCATTACTTTCCTATGAAAACTAAATAGTGTGTCAAGCAAATAGCTTAGAGTGCTTAAAGTTCTTTCAGAGACATATTCAACAAGGTATAAATCTCTTGACTGTAGTAAGTATAATATTTATATGTTCTAACCTATGCCAGAATGTTATTAATATGGGAGAAGAATAATTATAAACACACGTTTTAGAGAATATTATTTCTACAATGCCCTCCATTCCTAGCATTTCAGCACTATACTGCAAACACCAGCAGTGAACTCAAGGCCAGCATTCATTTCTATCATTTGAATCTGACCAATAGCCAGTGTGAAGTGAAATCACCAGCAAACAATGCAGTGTGAATATTAACCTATAAGTTAACATGAGTTAACAGTATGAGTTGACACCAATGTATTAAGGGTAGTTTGTGTGGAATATGGAGAACATAATTAATGATAAAAAATTTTACACCTGATATGCTCAAATGATTGGCACCACATTTTTTGACCATGGAGATTTAAATTTTTCATATAAGTTTTGGGAAGAATCAGAGTTTCTTCCCAGCAGCTATGTATCCTACATTTTTAAGAAGCCATGTGCATTTCACCTGATGAACTTAAGCCAGCTTTCTTTGTACATAGTTAGATTAATAAAGAAAATTGAGATGCACTACTTTCATGGAATAATCTTTAATACGTTCCTACACTGCAAGTCTCTTTCGCTCTCTTTCTTTCTGTATATATCTTAATCAAAATAATTATATATGTGTACATTAGTCCCTATAGATACATGCACATGGACTTATGTAAGAATGCACACAGCCTGAAGGCTCAGTTAAACTTCATTCAGTACAGTGCCTTCAATCTGTATCCAAAATCACTGGATACAGTCAGTCTCATTCTGCAGCTCAGTTGAAGCAAATGAAGCAACAACTGCTCATTAAGATAAAGACCCAGTCCACAGTTTTTGTACTTCTCTGCCATCACAGAATCTGTAGTAGCTGCTTACCAGTGATATTCACTTTGTATCGCTAACATAAATGGGAATAAATGTGCTCACAGCACCATAATCACATGAATTTACCGTTTTTTAATGTTGAATTTATGCACTGGGATTTTTCATCTTACAGAGAATTCAAGTCTTCATTCAGGGCTGGAAGAACCCATGTAACAGTCTGGGGATTAATTATCTTTGGCTGTTTAAAATAAATCAATAACATGGATAATAATATTACAATTATGGATAGTAATAGTATTTTGCTGGATGAAGCGAAGTGAAATTTACTGCAGATCTCCAGAGTAATTTTTTATGTATTAATGGTTCCATTCTACCTGACTCACACTCCAATCCCTGTAAGAAGCAATTCCAAGAGCAATTATTCATGAACCTAGTCCAGGAGGCTACACTTCAGCAGGCTCCCACAGCACACACAAGAGAAATCAGCTAATACATTTTCCCAAGACATGTAATTAAAACTTCACATTCTGCCAGTAAACCAAGACTAAGCAGTCTGTTCTGAAGGAAAAAATACATTCTGTGAAAACAACACAGTAATGTCAGGCACTCTCTCCTACTTTCAATACTGCAGTTTAAGTTGGTATAACTCACTGACCTTTCTTCTCCCATTAGGCAGACTTTTACCTGCAGTCCATCGAGCCTTTGGCCTGGACACTCTACACTGGCTGTGGACACTGCTGGTTCCACACAGCCTGACTCACAGCTAGAAACATCCCAGTAAGTAAAGAGACTGTGGAGAGCAATGCTCTGGCAAAAAACAAAAAGAAAAAAAAAAGAAAAAAAGAAGGCTATCTTGAGCAGAAAACTCTTTTTGATGTCTGTAGAATTCCTTTATCTATTCTCTCCACTGAACTTCTATACTTGTGCTACCCTTTACTGGAGTAACGGCACTTACACCTCACTAAGTAGGATTATAACTCAGAGCTATATGTAGCTCACAGTTATAATCACAACCCAAATCCTTGCCCTTTTAGGAGTGATCCAGGCTGTAGACCTGCTGGTTCTAGTAACTTCAGTTGCTTCACTGTTCTTGCCAGCAGCAGCTGGAAGCCTTCGTCCACTTTCTCTCCAGAACTCTCTATGTAGGAAGACATTACTGCATTGAATTACACTCATGCAATGTTAGACAGGTTTTTTTGAAAAGCATTTACAGAGATTTGTTTCACCTAACTTTGGATGAGGTAGATGTCTGCATCCTAAGATAGCTATCCTAAGCACCCATTATATCCAGGGAAGACGAGTCAGTTGGATCCTACTGTCTAAAGATAGGTATTCAGGGTCATTTGAGAGCCTTTAAGGTATCTGGGACATCTGCAGACAGCTGGCAAATATAACACATGATTAACAGGAAACCCATGCCCTTCGGCAGGGCTGGACAGAGGTCAGGCAGGTTGGCTGGAGCCCTCACTGTACACTTGGTCCTACACTGAGGGAACTGACACATGCCCAACAGTGTCTGGAGAGCTATTCAGTTCATCGTAAAGAAGACACTTGCATTGGCTGAATAGTTTCCAAACCGTACTATCTAGTTTTTCATTGACCACAATGGGACCTTTGACAACTAGACGCATTCAGAAACCTGTATTTAGTCATCTAATGTTGTCTGTCTTCAATCTAGGAGGAACTACACATAAAACTTTCCTCAGAGAGGGGATGCAGATTGAATGAATCCAATGCAGAATGCCATTTAAGGAACCTACATGGCAACTGATTCTATTGCTAGAGTCAGGGAAATTTGCAAGCCCTATCTCTTGGCACCATATATTTGAGATGCATGTGTGGATGTTTGCCTGCATCAAGCAGGCAGCATGAAGCAATAGGGAAACAGGGTGGGACAGGAACACAGACCAGGACATGTTCTGAAGGAGGCGGTATGCATTTAAGTGTTGGTCTCAGACTGGATTAAACTGACTGAAAATGCATCCCTGAGCCACAGCTTCCTCTATGCATCCAGCACACACAGACTAAGCGCTGCCAAAGAAATCAAGGACTCCTTGTTCCCCCACAGGCTCTCAGTCCCAGCTGCTGCTCTGTCCCTTCCCTGGAGCTGGCACAAGTATGCCATTTAAGGAACCGCTCTAGGAAATGATCTCCAGTAGAACTAAATGCGGAAAGAAACAGTTTAATTTTAATCTGGGTGTTTTCCCTGACCCAGAGTTGATGGCATAGCAGTAACAGTGCTTGTGCCAGTGTAAGGGAGGCATCAGCACAGTGATAAATACCAGAGGCGGAGAGAAAGTGGGACTGCTGTGCTTGGCAGCAATGCTGTCTCTGGATGCTGGAAGCAGGCCCTCATGCTGACATTCCTTGCTGGTATAAATCAGTGTGCTAGAATGCTAGAATCTGGCCCTTAACCTCAAAAGCCAGTTTTCCATGTTATTTCCACTACGAAACAACTTCATCCCTATGTCTGATTCCTAATGGAGAGGGAAACCAAGCGACACACGCTTTGATGGTGACACAAATCACACCACTTCTAACAACATGAAAATGATTCCTGATAGAAGGCAGGAGTTGTTGTGGCAACCATTTAAACAGGTCATAAAGGTTCCTGCCTTACAATGCTTCCCAAGGTTATTCCTACAGATAACCAGGCTTTCTGTTAAGGCCCATTTCCATCAGACCCACAGGCCAGGACACTAATGTGACTGAAGTACAGAGCTTTCTGAAATATTGCAACTTGCCCCTTTTGATAATTTTTGAGGCGCTAACTTGCACATAACTGCCCACCAGCCACCACCTTTAAAGGTAAGCAGTCACTCCACAAAATGAAGATTTGATATCCTAACAGGAAAAGAACATGTAAAAAAAATCTAACCCTCTACAAAAATCAATTCTCTTAAACTCGTGCTTTATATACACACTGACAGATACCTACCTAAAACCACACAAACATGTAGCTTATAAAGCACCCACCAGAATGAATCCTAAAGTGAATGTATAATTTAAAAAATAAACTAAAAGGACAGGAGCCTGGTTTGTTTGATTTCACTTGTACCAACATGTTAAATATGAAAATCTGGATAAGTCTTAGGAAAATAAAAATATACTTTGTTTTCACAGACTTCCTTATCTTGAGAAATGTGTTAAGGGAGTCACTTCTGAATGTATCCGTAATTGTATCCTATTCACTAAACCATTCAACATCTTGAGCTCACAAAAGAATAAAAGATGAGGAATACAGGTCCCATCTGAAAATCAAGATCTGTGTATTATTTCCCCTTTCTGCAATGCTTCAGTTGAGTGCCCCTTCCATACATGCTATACATACACAAAAACTGGAAAGGGAGTTTTTACAAGGGCATGTAGCGATAGACAAAGGGGAATGGCTTTAAACTGTAAAACAGTGGGCTTAGATTTGACATCAGGAAGAAATTCTTTACTGTGAGGGTGGTGAGACTGGCACAGGTTGCTCAGAGAAGCTGTGGATGCCCCAAGACCAACTGGCTTTATTATATTATTATCTCACTGGCTGTTTAGGTGCAGAAACTTTATCAGGTATTTATCAATTTCTCCACTTGTTAATTACAGATAAATTTTACAAATCTGCAGAATAGCTTCCAGTACCATTTTTTTGCTTTTGCTTTCTTTCATACATAACTATTTTGTATTTTTAAATACAAGAAACCCTATGAAATATTTTCTGGTTTATACTGAAAAATCCAAATATTAAACACAAAATATGACTAGCTAACAAGGCCAAACACACACAAAAAAAAGGGCTTCTTCTTGTTGCCTTTCTACTTTAAAAGGGGAGTTTTCTAGCTTTGTTTGGCAAACTTTGGAACACATAAGACCTTGTCTTACAACAGTATTGTGGTGGGAGTACAACTGTAGGAATCTCAGATGTCCCCTGAACATAGATGGAGAGGAAAGGAAAAAAACCTTACTTCCAGAAGCCCAGCTGCTGTAGTTCCATGCAATTAACCTCATATCTATCAAGTGGGTAGGATCTCAGTATAAAACTGTATACAAAATACAGCTTTCAAATTACGCATCAATAACATGAGTGTTAACCTAAAGGCACGAAGAAGTTGTGAGAGTTTTTCCATAGAATGGGTTGGGTTGGAAAAGAACGGAAAAATCATCTGGTTTCAACCCTGCTGCCATAAGCAGGTATGCCACTCACCAGAATATAAATCCAGACATGCAAACTTCACAATTTCCCACCAACTTTTTTTTTTCTCCCCATGGAAGCATAATACCATTAAAAAACAAAATAAAACAAAAGTTTCCTTTTTCAATAAGTAGAATTTTAAGTATAAGGTCAGCTAGTCACCACGTTTTTGATCTATATATTTGTACTACGAATAAATTCATCAGAAAGAAATCGATTGCAGGTTATTCCCATAGTAGAGTTTGGAAGTACATATAAAGAGTTTTGGTTTTCATTAAGAAAATGAATGTCCTGTCTTTATTTCAGTCCTTCCAGCTACTGTTCTAAATACTTAGAGGGTGAAAAACATTTTCTGAACCTATAGGGAGCAAAGAATTAACAACAATTTTATACTCCCAAATACTGGTAGCATGCTTTCTTTTGAAAAATGAGGGGAGAAAGGTTAACTGTGGCTCTAATAATTCAGCCAAGTAAGGAACTACAAATTAGCTCTAATACTTATTTTCTTCTAGCCATTAACTGACTAAAGATGTAAAAGCATTGTAGGTGGCGCATCAGTTCTGGGATAAATGGGCAGCTAGCCCACACTTTCGCGCTTTCACACTTTGGAGATAGAACACTTTCTCTCCAGTAACATCTTCACAACCACTAGATACCAACAGGGAACAAAAGAAAATATTTTTTTTTCTGCAGAGATTGTTACCACTAAAGCAGTCACTGCCTCTGCACAATACAACAGACTTCTCTCAAAACTGTAATCAGATATTAGAAGTGAAGTAGCTGAAATGACCTTGAGTATACTTTCAAACAAAACTGAGATGAACTCAGTTGCTTAGAGCATGGCACTAATAACATCAGAATTGTGGGTTCAATCCCTGTATGGACCATTTACTTAAGAGCTGGACTTGATAATCCTTATGGTCCCTTCCAACTCAGCATATTCTGTGGATCTGTGAAATCTGGTTAATCTTCCTGCATGTCTCCTTTTTAAGAACAGATTACACATGCAAAATAGCTATCCTGTCATGACCAATGATAGAAGGAAATCTCATGTCTTCTTTTTCAACATCAGTCAAGCCTGAAAATTTGGCCCTTTGCAATAATAAATGGAAGTTGATCTTGTAACTGTGAAACCATAAATAGGAATTTCCTCACCTGATTCAGAGTTAAAAAATCTCTACACTTACCCACTTCCCTTTGGAGACAGGTATATCTAATATGTGATACAACATACCAGTCTTAAACCTTCCTCTTAATTGGGTGATAGTTCATGCTGAAGGGATGGAAAAGGGCAAACTTATGAGCAAACAGATGGCAGGAAGCACTGTTTGTAGACATCACTGCATGAGAGGTGGCATCTCTACAGAAAGCATAAGGAAGCACGTATTGGATCGAACATTTCAGAGCGCATGTTTTTACCATAGAGCTGTATTTTGCCTGTAAGCTTTAAATCAAGTTTTGTGGTAGGCCAGGACTGAAACTAAATTTTGTCATGTCCAAGATACTAACTTTGAAAAATGAACGTGTATTTGGCCTATTTCTGATTTTGATGGTGGTAACTTAGGCTTAATTTTGGTTGCAATAATGTATCAAGAATAGGTTTCTTCAGGAACAACTTGGATTGTTTTACGTTTGAAGGCAAAAAAAGGATTATGTCACGGGGCAAGGCTTTGCTTTTATAACTAATTACAGAAAAAAAAGGCTATACTAGTTTTTATCACTCTTCTCATGGTCACAGTGATGCGATATATCTCTAACATGTCCTTCAGTCAACAGAGAATGCTAAATGATAACCAAACACTCCCATTCATCTGACCAACAGAGACTTTAAAGGGTGTGTCCAGCCTTTTTGTTAAACAGTTTTTGATGACTTCACGATGAACTTTGACTTACGTTTAAACCAAAAAAGCATTCTTTCAAGGGGCTTATTATTCTGGGCTGAGCATATTTAAAACACTGCTTAAAGCTCCAGTTCAACTGGCTAGTCAATACTCCTCAGGCATAATAGATTATTTTTTCTCTCCTGAAGGTAAAGCTTGTCTGTGCAGGAAACACAGCTTGTTTGGGAGCTGGTTTGAGTTTGTGAAATGAACTCCCCCAGGAATAAAGAACCAGCACAAATCTTCTAAGTTGAGTCAGAGTATACACCTTTGATTTCTCTTTACCAAACATAATAATAATGTAACAAATACATTAAAAAAAAAAAAAAGTGCTAGGTTACACTGCACACACAATTCTGCCCCAAGGAAAGGATGAAAGAAAGAACATTTTGTGACAGATGCTAATCGTGTTTGCTCATGTACTACTGAAAGGTGTTTGGATACCATAGGAAGGGGCGGGGGGAGTGCAGTGAGCACCAACACAGAAGAGCCACACCATCAGTCATGTCCCGACACGCTCTGTAGGGCTGCCTCCCTGTCCCACTGCAATGCTCTGTGCTTTATCAGAACACTTGCTCTTTGCCATCTCCATAGGTTCACATCTTAAATGAACCTTGCAGTTTATCCACCAAACCAGGTTCCTAAACCTAACAATGTTACAATGAATCCTGTAAATGTTAACTATGATTATCAACAAACAAAAAATTGGAATGTAAAGTAATACTGACAGTACATGGAGCTATCAATAAACTCAGTCACTAATAGGAAGTTCCACAAATTTCTGCTTATGCTATTATGCAGATACGGTTTTCAAGCTCTATTTCTCAGTTCCCAAAGCATTTCTGAAGATTTTTAGTTTATCCATTCTTATTTCAAGACAGCTGAATACCATATTGGACATCTGTTGAGATATAAATCCTTTTAATGCCCTTTCGATAGGTTTTCAAAACCATGTAATTTGTAAAACTTTCAGATACCCATTTCTATTTAATAGTAGATTATTAATCCTCTGCCAGAAAACTGCTGCTAAAATGCAGTCTCCATTCTCCACTCCAACTTGCCTTGTGCTGACAGTTGCATGATTTTATCACAAGCAACATCTGTGCATCCAATTGCAGGCATAATATAAGGAAACAGACCAGTTGACTTTATTTGATAGATAAGTGAAACTAAAGACAGCATGAAAATACTATGTATCTTGCAAAATGGTCATGAAGCAGTTTTACAAATTGAACAAACTGACAATAAAACTATATGCTGAATGCTTTATTGTGTCACGTATGTTTTCATTCAACAAAGCCTCTGTCATGATTTACCTTGTAATCTTATCATATTTCTCGAAGTGGCAGTTTCAATAGCAATAACTTACATTTTAAAGAGATTTGTTGGTGTTATTTGTACATTTAGGACTAAAGTCTTTACCAAACAGTCAATTCAGGCACCGAAATAAATGTGAAATCTGCAAAACTTCAAAATGTCAAAATTCGTCTCTAGTAACAAAAATCAAGTTCCTGCAAAAAATAACAGAGAGACTATGACACAAGACATTTAATTTTATACAAGAATTATCACGAGCAGGTTATTATCAGGCACCCTGAAAGATTTTGAAGAAAGAGCACCATGAAAGCAATTTATGGCAAGTAACCAGTAAGTTTGTTTTATTGCAGCATTTGTACAAGCAGTACTCTCTACTACTGTAATGAGTTCCCCTGTGGAGCTGATTCTTTCCTCCTACCAGGATACTTTGCTTCCTTTTGCTACGTTGTCCTTAGTGCAGTCTTAGCCTGTTCTCAGATTGCCTCAGATAACAAAAGTAGTACACAAGCAGTCATCTCACTGCTGTGGACTGGACACCCTTAAAGACCTTGTCCTCTCATGAAGGGAAGGACTGGCCCTATGAAACAGGAGAATACAAAATGAAGATGGGGAGAAGGTGCTTCCCACCTGTCCTCCTCAGTACTGGCAAAGCTGGCCAGACAAGCATTCATGCCAGAAAACTTCTCTCTCTCTCTGAGCCAGAATCTCCCTGGCAGCTGTCCATGCGCCCTGATGCTTTCTATGGGACTTGTCATGGACAAATTGCAGTAAACAAAATGCTGCACACTCCAAGGAAAACTGAACTTAGATGCTATAGGCAGATTATGAATTACTACAGACAAGTGGAAATTCCATAGCAGATGCAGCTACGTGTCCAAAGTCTAAAAGGATTCTTGAGTTCAAGTAAACTCTCATGAGAATCAATACAATTCCTTTTTTTATAAGGCTATGATGCAAAATGCAGAGCATTTAATGTTGTGTCTTCATTTCTGGTTTCAGGGTGTTAAAGTCACACACCAGTATACATGTACTTATTGGGCAGGGGCAGCTGGGAATCCTGAGAGATGAGCAAATGGCAAGCCAGAGATTTTGGTGTCCAGTTAGTCTTGGATAGGGGCAATACTGTAAAACAGTACCGTGAGTGAGCACATGAAGAAGATTAGCTATATCACTGCAGCTGTTTAAATTGTTATATTTAGTTTGAGGTTGCAGCCAGACATTCATTAAAGAAATGAATGAGGTGGTATTAGAAGCTGATATACCTTGGCTACTTGTTTCTGCGCCTTTGCTGAAGGCTTCCTCTAGCAATATAAATCAACAGATCTTGTGAGCCTCTCTCATCTACTCCAGCACAAATTAACCAGCTTAACTAAAAGCCCCTTCATCAACAAGTTAAGGTAACTCAGGTAAGTGTTATGCTGAACCAGAGAAAGACAGAGTTCTGGTGTCTCATCCTGTGTGGGGATGCAGCCTTCAGCAGCAGTTTGGTACTGAACAGCTGAAGGACAAGGACATCTTAAACCACCACAGCTGCTTCTGTGATGATTGTCTGAGAGGGCCTCAGTGTCAACTTACTGAGAGTCACACACAGGGCAGGTCATACATATGCTAACTGCTACAGCATGCTTACAGATTTCAGAAGAAAAAGAATACCGTATTGATGTGATTTAGATGCCAAAGCACTGACAACTAGTGCAATTTAAGATGGTTATGGAAATCAGACATCAATGCAGGCTGGCTTTGGGTCCTACAGAAAACCTGGATTGTTGTGAAGGGACAGCTAGAGACTAGAAGGCTACCTCTTGGTTCTACTCTACTTGGATTACTGCAAGACATGTATATTTAGGCAATTCATTCTTAAAACAATTGACTTGATTATGAAGACTGGGAATGCATTTTTAAAATTAAAATTCAGGAGAGGATTTTTTTTTAAACCCTTCTTTCCCTCTCATAAAATCAATGGTAAATTTCCTATTATTATTCATCAAGGACAGAATAAGATTAACACTGGACACTTTTTCAGACCATACTCTTCCATTCTGGAACATAGTATACAGGCAAGATTCTGCAGCTGTAGGTGCAAATATATCTATGATCTTGTCTATAAGACACTAGTGAGCCCTTATGTTAGTGAGTTTACTGTCAGTGCTGTTTTCTAATTCCCACAGGCATCACTGCTACCTTCCTCTGCTGAAAAAAGTCTTTTAAACTTCTCACACACTACCAGCAGAGCTCAAGAAGAATCAGTTTGCTGGAAAGGTGTCTCAGCAAGTGGCACTTCCTCTGCAGATGACTTATGCTTTGAACCACTTTGTTAGCCAACACCTGCTGCCAGCCAGAAAATACACATCCAAGTGCTGCAATGAGGTTTCTGCCAGTCATGAGCTGGCAAGTGTGTGCAGGATTAGGGAAGGGTGCTGCACAGCTCCTGGACAAAGACGCTCAGTCTTGTGATGGCATCTACTGGCTGACCTCAAAGGCACTAACCCACCTGTGGGGAAGCTCATTCCAACATTTTCTGTTCTTGAACATTTTAGATACATGATCTAACCTCAGAAAGAGCAGGTTAAAACTGAAAGGAAAATAAGGGCCCATCGAGAAACTCTTATCTCTGCTGTTGATGCCTATTCTGACTACGTATCTTACTTTCTCCCATAGAAGAGAAACGCAAAATAGACATGTGATGATATGTATTTGGAATGTTTTGTAGGTACAAATTTTCCCTTACTGTAGCAGTTTTACAGCTTTGCTTTTTTTCAGTCCTACCTTTTTCCCTTCTGTAAACATGAACTTTCTGAAGTGTCTGTGGTTTGCACCTTTTTTAGGTGCAAAAAGGACTGTCGTGGTTTAACCCCAGCAGCCAAGCCCCACACAGCTGCTCCCTCACTCCCCCACCAGTGGGACCAGGGAGAAAATCAGAAAGGAAAAATCTGGAGAACTCACGAGTTGAGATAAAGACTGTTTAATAGGGAAAGCAAAAGCCATGCACACAAGAAAAACAAGGAATTAATTCACTGCTTCCCATGGGCGGGCAGGCAGGTGTTCAGCCATCTCCAGGAGAGCAGGGCCCCATCACATGTAAATTGACTTGGGAAGCGACAAATACCATAATTCAAATGTCCCCCAGTTCCTCTTTCTTCCCCCTCTTCATAAACTGAGTATGATGTCACATGGTCCGGAACCTCCCTTTGGTCAGTTTGGGTCACCTGTCCTGGGCTGTGTCTCCTCCCAACCCTCAATTTTCTTGCCAGCGTGGCAGTCCAAAAGGCAGAAAAGGCCTTGGCTCTGTGTAAGCCCTGCTCAGCACTAACAAAAACAACTCTATATTACCAACCCTGTGTTCAGCACCAATACAAAACATGGTCCCCTACCAGCCACTGTGAAGAAAATTAACTCTACCCCAGACCAAAACCAGTGCACCAATCAAGGCATGTGAAGTGTAAAGCGCAAACAAACTACATAAAAGAAGCTAGATTTTTCAAATGCTCTCATTTCTACTTATCCTGGAGTTTATTAACTTCAGAAGAGCAGAAGAAAAATGTCAAAGAATCAATCAAACTTCCTTTTTAAAGTACACATACTAAACCTTCCAAAAAGCATGATTCCTTGCAGTTGTAAGATTATTTTCTCCTTTGACATAGCATCCACATTATAATCGCATTCACTCCACTCAAGTCAGGTTAGGCTAAGTGAAAATGGACAAAACTGAAGGCACTCCAGAATGATTCTCCAGGACAAAGGCATTGTGCAAGTAGCTGAGAAGCTACACTAAAGGGCGTTAGAATGGACTGCCTGGCCAGGGCAGCCAACTCAAGGCAAAAGCATTAACCTGGCAGATTAAGCAGATTTTGTACATAGGCATGACATAATCTAAAGATAACTCTAAAATCCTGACTTGCAGAAAAAATATGTAAGTAATTTAACTAAAGAGCAAAGTTTGCTATTAGCAGTCCGGTATACCTGTAGATAACGAAGTTCAGAAAATTAAATCTCATGCACACACATTTTCATTTATTGAAAGGCCTTTTAACATTTTTTGATCACAACATAAACACTAAGATTAAAAATTCAGCCCACTAACTAATCAATATTTCTGCTTTTCAACAATGACCTTTTAAAAGCTTAAGGTAGAAGATACCCCTGGGTAACATGAAAGGTATTTCAAACTATGTCACATGAACAGGAGCATTGCCAGAAGCCAGCTATTACTCTGGAAGCACCCTTCAGTGGTCATTCAGTCGGTTTGTGTAGTTTCTTTTTTCTTTTCTTCCCCCTAGGTAGGACCGATTATTGGACACAGATCTGAGAGCACACAGGCAGCTCCCTCCAAGGTCAGGAAACAACTACTTAATGTATCCTGCTTTCAACTCTGCTAATGAGTGGGTAACCCCTAGGTTAAAAATTATCTTCCAAGGTTTATGTACTTTATGCTAGAAAGGGCAGGGAGAAAAAAAAGGTGAATTGAACCCCCTGCTTTTTGTATGTTTAACCTACACCTACATGTGTGAAATTAAAGGGCAGTAATCACAAAATATCTGTCAGTTTGCTAACAAATATTTTTGATGTGCATGCTAATGCCACCACCTAGGAAAAAAAAATGTTAACGTTAATGTAGCTCCTAAGAGGATTTAAACATAACTTTTTCCAAAAAGGAAAAAGCTTTCATGTAATTTCTGTTTCAATACTTTACAAGATTTATTCCACATTTCCAACTCTGAGAGATAAAAATGGTGGCAGTGCTGAGTTTTTTTAAAAATTAGGTGATTACCTCTTCATTTTACAAAATTGCCTAAAAATCTGCCCCAAATATAGGAAACATCCCATACTTGATTCTGAAGACAGCACAGTGCCGTAAGCTGAAGCTCCCTTTTCCAGTGGCTACAGATAAACACACCAAACAAAATAAAATATGGGGAGAGGGAGAGAATAAAATACAACAAAAAAGTGCATTGTTAACGTGCCAGATCTGGGGCTAAACCAACGCAATGTCTCACAGTGCAGCCTCACTTCAGGAGGCTGTTAGGAGCTTCTTAGCTGTTTATGGAGGGAGAACTCATCAAGTGATCAGGAAATACAATACAGATACATCCCATTCCACGATGCCCATGGCTGAGCCTGTACCTTGAACACCTGCAGAACCATGCACTGGCTCTTTTTCTGCTTCACAACACCCATGTCCCAGAATTCGGCTCATTTTGTCAGAGAAGGAGAGGGGCTGTTATGTTACATGGCCACAAGGATACAATGTACAAGTGATCCATGACAACAGAGTCCTGCTAAAATGTACATTCTCCAGCAACAGCTTAGTGTCACAGCCCAGCTTTTATCATAGGGCTTGGCATGTCCCACCAAGTGACAGGACACAGCCATTTGCAAACAGTGTACTAGGCTGTGAGCAGGCACCTTGAGCACTTCACATACCTTGGAGCTTTGCAGATACTAACCCTCTGCCTGTTCCCCAAACCACTCCTGGATTCCAAATAAAATGAAAATTCCTTTGTGAGGCCTGCCAATAATAAACAGCACAAACATGTTCATCACAGCCCTTAAGAGTTCCTTGGAACACATCAAACGTGTATTTCCGACACATTTCCTTGGGGCAGTCCTGTGCAGCCGTACAAAGGTGAGATTTCCCTGGCTCTCTATCACGTGTGCTCCAGTAAAACCACTGTTCTGCAGATTTCCTACATGCTGCTCACCCCATTCAGGCCATCTTCTCCAAACCTCTCTGTGTAGGTCATCTCTTTGTAGTGGCCACTGCTGTTTCTCCTGCTAGCTGACAAATCGACGCTTTGCAGCCTGCAGCCCCTCGTAACAGATCTCATCTGTTTTTATTTCTATAGCCCATATCCATATTTGCAACTCAATGTTTATTACAAATACAAATTTTAAATAAAATTCCATGACACTGAAGACATAGTACAGCAGTCCAGTCAGTATAAACATCACACTTCAGTTCTTTCAAGGTGTGTCTACGGCAACAGAGGGAAAAGGTGGGATTCATCTCATCTCAAAACATATATCTAAGCTAAATCTAAGTTAGATGAAATAAATCCCCTCCTTGAAAGACAGTTTAAAGATGTTGTAGGCTAAATAAGGACAACGAAAAGGAGATTTCCTACCAATGGGAACTGCAACAGAGGGACTAAGGGTCCTACCCAAGATTACCAGTCAGGTGAAACATGACTGAAAAACTGAATAGAGATTTCAATCTCAGCCTGGTCTGGTGCATTTCTCCAACCCCCTATTTTCTCCTCAAGCACAATAGATAAAGATCTTCTGAAGTAAAGACAGAGAGAGATGGGAAGATAGGTTTAGAAAAAAAAAATTGTGTATGTGTCTCTGTGATCACACTGAAGGGATTCGGTTTGAGTTATTTTTGTTTCAATTATTTAAAGTAGGATCAGCTTTCTATTAAAATGAAAAATGCGTTTTTAAAAGCCTCCTTAATCAGGTCACTGAAAAAATCCTGTCACACAAAGGACACATGTAACTGTATACACTCTTGTGACAAAAGACCAGTCTGCTGACATTTCTCTCACCACAAGAAAAATCAGACGGCATAAAGTTTTAAGACATAGGACTGGGTATAATCAACACTCTATTCTTTCTTGTAAATTTTGAAGTGCTGTTCCACCAATACAGAATTACACTTAACTCTCTATTATTCAAGGTTAAGGTTAAGGGGCCTGGGAAAACCCAGAAAATGGAAAAAATAATAACAAGGGAATTATGAGACATGCTGGGGAGGATGATGTGCAGATAGACAAGCAACTCTGTAGGGCATCAGGTCAAGTTTAGCCCAGGGTGGAAGCAATTAGTTGAGCTCACAAATAACCGTGAGTTTGCTTATATAATGAATCCTGAATTCCTCTCTGAAGTTCTCCTTCATCAGATAAAAATTTCAAAAACATCTGAATGACTCAGAAGCCACTAACTTTTGGTGAAACTTCACACTCATCTCCAGTACAAAGGGACTAGAAAGAGCACCAAGATCTCCAGTTATACAGCAAGGCGTCAATTCCACTTCTCGAGGCTCAGAGGTGACAAGCCCAGCAGATTTGACTGCTTCAGTCACAGAATTCAATCATCACAAAGACAAGAAAATAATTTATCTTTCTAGGATAATGAAGAACTCTATCTGTCTACTTTCACTCTTTCACTTTTTTTTTTTTTACATTTAGCTTTCCCCTTGCTTGAGTTAATAATTTCTAATTTTAACACTTTATTTGCTAGCAAAATTTGTTGAGTGACTTCTTCCCTTGAATTGTTCCCCATACGAACATGGGAAAGCAAACAAGAAGATTTCATTCTAAATTTTCATGCATTATCATAATTTTTCTCATAAAACCAAAAGCACCTAAATGGCCAAGTGTTTAATAGCACCACAAATTTACATTGCAATGGCTTCCCTTCCTCCTGCCATGCAGGGATGTGAAAGCACAAAGCATTCCTTATTTTGGTTGCTTGCTTGGAAGCAGCCTATGTGATGACAACAGTACTTTCCTAACCCTCTTTAATGGCCATAGAAAACAGTATGAAATTGACTCGCAATTGCCTAACAAAAGCTCTAGACCTCATGCTCAGTGCCTGCAGCATATGCCAAAGAACGTGGCAGCCAAAAGAGAAAACACCTCCCAAGCCTCCAATTCCACACAGAACATCTCTGTTTTACTTGATGATAACAATCTGATCAGCCACAGCCACAGCTCTTGGCAGCCTAAAGCAAACCAGCAGATTTTCAAAAAGCTTCAGCGAGCTCTACATCAATATGTACAGTTTCTAATTATCATGCTTCATTTGTTCCAGGGATGCCTAAAACTGTAATCACTTGGTAGAGCACAAACAAAAAGACAGTCTGGGGGAACTGCTCTGGTTAAGTAGTCATCCATCTGATTACTTATAAAGTTTAAATCTCTTCAAAAAGAGGCATGTGACTGAACAAGAATAGTCATGAACAGATGCAGTGTGAGATTGGTCAGAATACTAATTTTGCAATTTGCACTAGGAGCTCAGCTCCCCATGTAGAGAACCTGCAGCCATTGCTTCATCCAGCATCTGTCTCCACTTTGCCACATCTGCACCCAAACTATTCAATCATCTTGCTAAAACTTACCCCACCTTCTGAGGCTTCTGTACCACTGAATTTCTAGGTCTTTCTGGCTAAAGCAGTCACTGGAGCACGCTGGATACTGGAACGGATGGAATGGACAGACAGAGTAGGACACTCCTGTGCAAGCCAAGAACACCAGTTCAACACCAGTGTGTCCAGAAACTCTCACAACTTAGGAAAAAAAAACCATCCCAGAGCAGCTCAGTTCAGCGAGGCCACAAGAACCCATTCTTGTGCTTCAGCAAGCTCAGCACTGGAAGTCTTGGCAGGGATGGTTACATGCTGTGAGCTGACTCCAGCCCTACAATATGAACGCTCACCAGCAAACCTGGATCACTTGCAGGCTGAGATCTCCTCTAGGACCCAGGTCACAGTGCAGACAAACACACCTTCAGGGAGTTCTACTGGCCAGTCTGCATCAGGTAAATCTTCCAATCTACTCCATGGAAACCCCACCAGTTTCATCTAACAAAGGACTTGATGATTAAACACACACATAATCCTAGATTCTTGTAATATGTCTTACAAAGTGTGACACATTTCTGATGATGAAAGTAGAAGGCAAAGAATATTCTCAGCCACACATTAGAAAGATCTGCTTCAAAGATCCCACAGAAAGACCTTTTCCCTTTTAAAGTAAAACTGTCAAGAGCACATTTCTGCCTGGGATGATAGGTCTCTCATTAAAACATATAAGGAGAAACAAAAGACATATAAAAAGTAACCAAATTGTAAAGAGTGACATCTAACTTTGATTTTCCAAACTAAGCTCCTATTTTTTTAAAAACAGAGAATGCCCAGTTTAGCTTACACTGTAAGTTATGGAAGAGATGTGTGTATATGTATAGCTCAAAACTCCAGCTGGCAAAGAAAGGGCAGCACAAAAAGAAAAATTACATAGAAATCACATTTTGATTACTGTAATTCTGTAGGCTCCATAAATCATTACCTTTTTCTCCTGCAGTACCACAGAAAGCACCTTAATTTCATATTTCTTAAGAGAAAATTCCTTCTACTACTTAAATTAATTTTGTAACAAATTAAACCCCAATTTTTTTTCTAAGTCGTTTCTGGATGTATAGCACTTGTTTTCAGACTCTCTTTATTTCTCTATTAATATCCTTCTTTTTGTTCTTTCCCTACAGCTTCTCAAATCTTAAAGTCAAGCTTTTTCTCATGTAGTTGCATCTACACCAACACATTTGCCCATTTCCTCCAAACCATAATTTTCTTACTTTTATTCTTATTTTTCTTACTTTATGCTGCATGTAACTTCCTATTGTACTCGTCCTTCATAGTCACAATTCTACTTGGCAATCACTGTGTCCAAACTTCAATTCCCACCCAACAAAGCAATCCACCGTTAAGTACAAGTCAGCATATGAGATATAAATACATTTTAATACATCCTTCATTTGATATGACAGATACAGGTAATACAAATATTTCTGTAGTAAAAAGAATTGCTGGCACTGTAATGCTTATGATATTATCCTATTTCTTTAAATATTAAGCACTATTTATAAGCACTGTTTCTTTAAAGTGCGAAAGTCTGACTGCATGTATGTCACACCCAGAGACCAAAGATTGCTGACTTGAAAACTATCCCTTCATAGGTGAACCTGAACTTATTTTACGTTGCTAAAACTACATATTTTTAAATCAAATTTAAAAATTGAATTTGTCTGTCTATGCTCATTAAAAGACAGGATTGCTTTTCATAACATGTTTTTTATGTCCTGTATTGTACCAACATGCAAATGTCCATAACTGCAATGAAAAATACAGAAACAGTATAATTAAGAGGGTGGTGGATTCAGTGATAACTAGACTGTGGTGTTTTAAATCTGTGTGCAGTCAAGATAGGTTTCTAGACAGATTTTACTAACTTGAACAGACCTGACAAACCAACATATACTTCAAATGAGTGGTGAGTAAAAGCTCTTAATGAATTGCATGACACTGTACATTCTGATGCAAATCCTGATTTCGTGACCATATCGGACAGGAAAACCCTGGCAAATTTTGCCACAGCATCTCTCAGACATTACCCTCCACAGCTGTTCACCCCCTCCCATATCACAGGCAGATCTCTAGCAGCATTAGTGAAGCAGAGTGTGTGTCCCTGCCCTAAAACACCCCACATTCAGCATCTTAATCTTGCACTGCTACAGAGCTGGACTAACTCTGGAGTTACTAACATATGCATACCACTCTGCTGACTCTGTGAAAAGGCAGCTACCTCTGGCAAAAGGGGATTTAGTAACATATTAAACCACCACACCTGTTTCCTCAGTAAATGACAGTCAGAACTTGTTTTTCAAATCTGGTCATTACTACATTATTACTATCTTCAAGAAGAGCTTAGGGACAAAACTTGTGATGAGCAGAGTCAGCAAGCTTATATATGTTTGTTTAAAGGAAAAAATGGCATGTTTTTTCACCGGAAAAGAGGTGATGTTCAGACCCTTGAGCTCACACGGGCTCCTTTGCCTAGCCAATGTCCCAGTGAGTACACTGGAGCAGAACGCTCCTGTGTTGTGGAGGAACAGCAGTTTCTACATCATACCCTACCCTCAGCACAGAGGAAGGGAGAGTAGCTCTAACCATCAACAGCTCCCAGTTTTTGGTACCACACATTGCCACTGTGCATCCAAATAATCCAATGCAGCACATACAGATACAAGGCACCTAGCTTTAAATTAGTTAGTTAAAAAACTTATCTGGCAGTGGCAATGCAGAACTCAGTTATGAACACCTGCAGACTGTTTTTGCAGATCAAGCTGAATCCCAAGCTGTTGTGGCTACAGTGTTATTGGTACCTCATCCAGATGGTAAAGTCAGCTCAGGTACCTCTCTACAGTCATTATTCCATCTTAGAATTAGTCTGCTGTGATTTGCACACATCATCCATCAAGAATAGAGGATTTTGGTGTGCTTTGATGCAGACCAAAATCATTAAGAATATTCAAAACAGTTTTAGAAGTCAGCTTACCAGATCACCTTCTCTAGTAGTACAAAAAGATTACATTTCATTTTCATGTAAGATCAACCCGATTAACTGCAACACTGACGGAATGTTTTCAGATACTCTGTTCAACAAAATCATCTCTATTAAGCCGTAAAACAGCTTATTATTACACGGTATGGAAACTTTGAAACACCTCATCACGGCTGCATATGAAAATATAAAGTACAGTGATTTGCTGTTCAGTATGACATTATGTTAGATCAAAAAAAATGCAACACCAAGCACAAACGCAAAAAGGAAACACGGCATGCACGTGCATGCACTGTCTCTAAACAGAGATGTCTACATAAAGAAATCTCCGGAGGCAACATTGCCTTTGTTACGCAAAGGGGATAGCTGGCATCTCTACAGACACTGCATGTCTGAACAAACACGCTGCAATTGCTTGTTTTACTACAGCAATATCCCTGGCTATTGTCTGAACCTGCCTCCCTAACTCCCCCTGAAATCCTTGCAAGGAAAGAAAGGCCTCTTCAGTGCAGACTCAGTGCAGAAGCTGAGTACTCTCAGCTGGTTTCTGAAGAAGCCCTTCTCTCCTGCATATAGGCTGGCAAGCACGAGCTCCTGCCTTCATTCCCAGCACTGCAAAGCCACTGACTCAGTACAAGGTGGGAAATTACCTTGTCTTGACATGCACACCACCAGTAACTACTTACACAAACCGATAGAGAACATGTATGAATTCTGGAAATCACATGGCCTTTTCCCTTAAAATTAAGAGGATGCACTTTGTGGGGGTTTCTTCTGTTTGATTGATTTCTTGTATAAAAAGAAACAAAAACGACCTACTTCTGAAAAATCCTGTTGTGCTGTGGTTCTCTATTAGTCTTTACTCAATTCTGGGTGATAGGGTTTAGGGGTTTAGGGGTTTCAGTGGTACTGCTAGGTGATAGGTGGATTTAATGATCTTAAAATTCTCTTCCAACCTTGATGGTTCTACGATTCTATGAAGCACTAAAGCATTTGCCTAATGACTTGGTTCACCACTCCTTGCATGCTTTGCCATCTCAAAAGAAGATTGTTTTCATGATGAATTCATCGCATGAATACCACATTTAACTTGTTAATCAAATATTTGATGTAAAGAATGCCATCTATTATGACAGAACACAAGATGTAGCCAGCTGGATCTCTCTACTGCACAAGTTTTATAAGATTATAATCCCAATACATATAGGTGCACAACCCATTATTTCAATGATCTAACTACAACATGCAAACTACCATCTTGTGTAATGTACTTAAAATGTTTAACCCACTTTTATTCTAGTGATAATCAACTTGCAGCACAATGTGCCTTCCACAAGAGCAATTAAGCTACGTTTTCATCACTTGTTACTTCAATTCCAAGCTAAATCCATCACCAACATTGGTGCAACATTCTAAATGAAATAGGAGAGCTTCTCTTATTGAACAATTAAAATTATTTAAACATTTAGTAAAAATTATTAGAATATTCTTAATTAGAAGATATAAAACTTCCTCTGTTTTATAATGTGTGTAATGCTATACCTATGGTTTTTTCTCATGTACAGATTTAGATTTTTTTCTCCTAAACAGCACAGATATGTATATAACTTTTCACCTTATTTTTTATTCATGATTTTCTGCTTTTTAATGTTTAGACGATTATTACAAAATATACAGTTTCTTTCAGCATATTCAAACCTCCAACAAAAATTTGCCTAAGTGCTAATGGAGATGTCATGATGGAATGTCATTGTACAAATTAAATAGACTCCTTTTATTAACAGTCTTTTCTCTATTGTTAAGCCACTAGTCAGCAAAGTATGTATCATTATTTTTAAACCAGTAGCTAGACAGCTGTTTGTTCATTCATCAATTAAATCTTCTTAGCCTGAGGAGCCCAAGAATGTGGTTCTAAGATGGTTTTAGGGTGATTAGTTACGTGATGCTGTAGATAGGGGGAATCCACGCTTTTGCGTGTGGCTGCACCGTCGCTTCTGCTCGCACAGAGAGAACAGGTACAGCCAGGTGAAATGAGGAGGTGGGACTTCCCCTGTGGTAGGCAGCACGGTTTCCTGCTGCCTCAAGCAGCCTGAGAAGCCCCATCTGAACTGACTGGGAAGCAGCACAGCTGGACAACTGAGCTGAACCAATACAGCACCTCGAGCCCTCAGCTGGGGAGACTCCATTTCTCTCCCACCTCCTCCGGTCCCCACACTCCTAGATGTGTGGTCTCCCTGCTGCTCAGCCCTGCCTGCCTGGTAAACCAGTTCAGCACCCTACCACTCACTTAGCCTAAAACCCCACTGGCTTTCTGCCAGAACAGTTAGTTGAAACAACCTAGCATGCTATAAACTGGTGTGAGATGAGATAGGAAAGGACGAGGGAGGGAGAGGGGGATCTTGCTTGCTTGGCAGCAGTAAATCATCAAGTCAAATTTGACTGTATCATTGAACCACACTTTAAGGGAGGAACCCAACCACTGTAAACTCTGTAAATAGATGATGGAGAGAATTAAGTAACTCCAGAGGGATACTTGGCCTGCATAAGACCTAAAATGTCCTTTAGAGGTACCTACATTTCCTAAATAAAGCTCTGGAGGCATCAGGTTTAGTGTTAAGAACCAGGTGGCAAGGATTTTGGATTCCTTCTCCCCCTCCTACTCCTCTCACCCAAACAGCATCTCATTTAGTAATCTAAATAAAAAATTAGGAATGGAATTAATTCCAGCTATAAAGCAATACACTTTTATCATAGTTCAGGCACTTTCAGAATATCCTTTCATACCTCTTTCTTACATGATTCTTTTAAAGTCCCCCAATTTAGGTAGTTAAATTGAAAAATTAACACTTTTGAGTTTGCCTCCCAACTCTGATTCTTTTCATTTTACCAGCCATTGTGGATATGAATGTCTAAGTTCCAGCCTATAATACTCATACAGAGAAGGAAGAGAGAAAACAACAGCTTGCAGCTGTTTTGCCATCAGCCAAGGTAATAAATGGTAACAGATCTTGTGAGCTGCTGACAAAGCCTTTTATGTGATTTCCCCAGAATCCTGCTATGAGATGGACTAACAGTTCTGCTTACAGTTTCTAACCATGCTCCATTTCCATGTGGAACCTATCTCAGCTATCAGTGATTCACACTAATTTGAAAATGCCCCTTGCATATAAAATTTGTAAGCCACTCACATTTGTGGTAGTTTGAACACTTGAATACTAGAGTTTTGCTTCTCCACAGATGAATGAAATAACAGGGAAGAGATTTTTTTCTTACTGCCACAATACAAGCCCTGGACTTACCTAGTTTGATCCATGATAGCATGAACACAATCAGAATTCTGGGCTGCATTAGGGTTGCCAGCAGGTTGAAGTATGTGATCCTTCCTTTTTACCCATGAAGAGACACACATGCAGTGTTGGGCCCAGAACTGAGACCAACACACGAGGGACACAGACATACCAGAGCAAGAAAGGCCACAAAGGTGATTAAGGAACTGGAGCACCCAACTTGCAAGGAGAGATTGAGAGAGTTGTTATTGTTCAGCCTGGGGAAGAGAAGGCTCAGGTGGGAAACTTAACAATGCATATAAGTACCTGATGGGAAGGCGTAATGAGAGGGAGTCAGGCTCTTCTTGGAGGTGCCCAGAGACAGGACAAGAAACAATGGGGACAAATTAAATGAAAAGATGCACTCAAACATGACAATAACACTCCTTTATAGTAAGGGTGTCCAAGCTTTGTATCAGATTTCAGAGATACTTCCAACCTGACTGGACTCATTATTGGACAATCTGCTCTAATTGATGCTGCTCTGCACAGGGGTATCAGACTGAACGATCTCCAGAGATGGGCAGCAACACTGTTATTCCATGATTCTATGGCTTGCATGAAGTCACATACCAAGTGTGAAAAATTAGGAATAAAATCTATTTTAGCAACTTCATTTCTCCACCTAGAGAAACAAGCAGAACTGGAAAGTATCAGATTCTTTTCTATTCGTACTATTTATTATGCTCCTGAAAGTTGAGAATATTCAGAATATTCAATATGTCTTTCTTTAACTTCACAGCTAGTATTTTCTTTGCATTTTTTGTAAGCACATGCATATAAACATACATGATCAGGACACTCTATACTCACATAAGTATTTAGAAAAATGTAGATAAACATTCATCAAGAAGTGTTTGCAGTATTTTGCTTTCAATTTTGTACAGTCCAGTGCTCAACTCCCTATTTGCACTAATCATTTCATGTATTAAAGGATTATATATATATGATAAAAAATTTCCTTGCACTTCTAAGCATTTTTTTATCTGAATCACAACTTCTTGGTATTTCATTTCATCAAAAATTATCTCTGTATTCTTTCCCAAATATTTAGATAAAAGGAATGGCCACTGCAAATGAAAGGGGCTTGCCAAATTTACAGTGAAGAAAAAGATAACACAATCTTGCTTTTATTAATTTCCTCAACTCATTAAAACTGTTCTCAGTATCTACTGCATATTTTGCAGTAATTAAGTTTCTAAAAAAACTAAAATAAAACCATGAACCATCTCCACGCTCCAGGAAAGACGAAATACAGAACTTGAATTTAGGTTTTATGAGCAATACATAGGTAAGCATTAAACAAATGCACTGAAATTACTGCATAAACATTTTTAGTATGATTCACAACTACACTTTTCCACAACATCAATTTCAGCAAACAACACTATATGTGGGAGTTACATAATTATGTTCATCGGTGCAACATTTTTTTCTAATTTCCACTAATAGCCAAGATGTACCATGACAATAAATGTATAAATGAGAACCTCAGGAGAGCAATTTAACTAATCTAAGAGCTTGTTGCTTAGACTGAGAGGAATCACCCTTATTTAACCAGCTTAACAACTCCATTAGCTATAAAGGGATCCCAAAATTACCAGTAGATTTGCAACCATACATTTGGACATCTTTGTTAAAACAGATGACTCCCATCCTTTTTATTTTCCTTCTGAATTTGAAAGAGCAAAAATTGTCTGTACATCGAGAATATTTTTTTATTAAAATCTAATAAATGAGCAGACCACAAAAACATATGGCTCTTTAGATCTTGCATTTAAAAATCCAAAACCTAAAAGTACCTAGGGAAGTATGCTACAAGCTCCCTCCAAACTTGGTTAAATCTTGAGAAAAATTAAGAAACTAGTAAGATTACAGGACAGTGTACCTGTGCTGGCTTGATCTAGCTAGCACCCAAACATTAGCAATTAAGGGATTGAAATGTGGGTTTTAGCAATGCTTGTTATTTATTTAGAGTGTATAACCACAATGCACAGAAAGTTTGTGCCTGGATGAACATATGTTAGAATTCATGCAGTGGCTGCTGCTACTCTAAGATATGCAGCTAGCTTGAAGTAAAACAAATATGTTAGCACAGGCAATTAATCATGTCTTTGTTCCTCCTGTGTATCCTATTCTATGCCATTTAGCACACGACCTTGTATTTTGGAATGAAGCTGAACAACACTGCCCAAAGGGGAATTCTCGGAGGTAATGTATTTATGGAGGGGAAAAGAAATTTTTTTTTTAATCTTAGCAAGAAGTAAGGCGAGGACTACTAAACTGCATAAGTAAGAGAAGGATTTTAAAAGAAGCCCAGAGAAAGAGATACTTAAAAAAAAAAAAAAAAGGAAGAAAATCTGCATTTACTCATGGACACCACTTTGCACTGAAAGCCCACCCCATACACTTTATTTTACTCTTAATCCTTAAGCTTGTGTTTATCAGCTTCTTGACAATCTCTTATCAGTTCTATACTGGAAAGGTGGGTTGGGCCTGAGAGCTGTAGTTTCAGATACTGTGATCAGTGAGAACTAAAAGTTGACCTAAAAAGCATTTTGTAGAAGTGTGAAAATACCTTTTGACCATCTTCCCCCTCTAACTAATTATTTTTCATCAAAAATTGGAGTCTTTCTGATGCAGAAGAAATGTGCCTTTTTAATATATTTTAAAACTGACTGCTGCTTGAAACAGTATGCTCTGTCTCCCCTCAGTGTAGCTGACAGGATAACAGTGTCTATAAGCACTGGTCAGGGTAAAGAACTATTTGTGCAAAACTAAGCACTGAAGGAGGAATACCTGCTTTTCTTCAGGTGGAAAGCCAGTTCAGGCATGCCAAGAATCCAAAAGCGAAGACTTAACCGTGAGCCATGCTACTCATCAAAGCAACCTCAGCGTTGTATGCGGGGAAAAAGCAGGAGTGAAGCAGGAAAGACATCCCATAAACAGAGCAGAAAGTCATCCCTATCCCCACATTTGGCATCATGTGACAGCACCTCCACAGAGAAGCCAGCAGTAGGATGAACATGACATCTCTCTCTCTGATCTGTAGAACTCTTCCAAGCAAGATACTAACCAGGCAGGACACATCTTGGATAACCTCTGTGGGAATAATTTTGTTGGAAAGGGGGTAGAAATCTGGGTAGTCTGGTCCTACTTTCATTTACATAAGGATGGAGTTATTTCACTTGATTACATCAGAATAATCCTGATCTAGCTAAGAACAACAGAATTCTATAAAATAAACAACAGAATTCTATAAAAATATTGTCACTTACATTTAAATAAAATATTATTTTAAGAGTATCTGGGGCATTATGGGGCTTTGAACATAAACAAAAATAAATAAAATTTGGCAAATTTAAGGGTTTTTTGACTGTTAAACACAAAAGGTTTTAAAAATCAATTTGGTCAAATTTGTTTGGTTTCCATGTTATTTTTGGTTGTTTTTTTTAAGTGCTGCTTACTTATAGAATTCTCTGTAAAAACTTCCCTGAGGTGAAAAATGTTAAGATAACATTAAGATTAGAAAGATATACTTTACAAGAATGTGTGTAGGTGGGAGAGGGATAAGATTGTATGTTGAAATACTAAACACATAATAACTAGTGACTATATAAAAAGCTATAACAATCAGCAGGTTTTGAGCTCTGTACCATTCAGGTTTCATTTTATCTTTGAATTCTTGGCTTCTCAGCTATGCAACTTAAAGGTCCTCCTATGCCTTTCACAATAGCACTTCTTAATTTCCTTAAGGTTCTTGGAGGAGGGTCAGGGAGGAGTATGGATTGTTTCTTAAATATACAATTTGAAAGAACAGAACTGATAAGAATTTTCTGCAAATGATAAATTCTCTTTTCAGTTTTTTCTCACTAAGTTTCCAGGAGAGCTTTGCTGCTGTCTCTAGATGCATACAAAATCAGTAATAGTTGAGAGTTTCTACAAGTTCCTGGTCTATACATTTCAAGGCCAAAAGAGGCATTTGTAATGATTTAGCTTGATCTCCTGTATTGAGAGGACATATGAGTACATTCAGTAACTTTGGGTTGGATGTAGTTTCACAGGTGGGGTTCTTTTTCTGTAAGGTATCTGTTCTTGAAGACATCAGAATTCACCACTCGCCTTGAAAATCTGTTACCAGTTAAGATCACCCGCTCTTAAAAACTACATTCCCATCTCTAAGCTGAATTGTTCTGCATTCGAATTCCAACCACTGATCCTTGTGATGCCACTTTCTAACACGAGTGGAACATAGAAATCAAGCATCCAAAAATTGCCAGCAGGCCAGAAGCAGCTTAGACTCTTTGTTTAGCAAAATCACCATTACTGTTAAGTTTCATGAAACAAGGCTTCTCAGGAAATTACATTTCCCAGCTTTTGTGAAACTTGACAAGTTCCACAATCCTTCAAACAAAACATTATAAACTGTCCAAACTGTCAATTCTATGAAACTCAGCGTTTGCTAAATGTTTAAGATAATTTTGTAATGCATTGCTATGTCAAATGCTGTGGGAAAAGAACCTATAGTAACTCTATATAGTTATCTTCATACCTAATACTCAATCCTACCATATCAGTACTCTTTCTGGAGTCATCAAACATGACAAAAACAAAAAAAAAGAGAAGTGGAATTAAACTGGAAGTATTTGCAACTCAGTTCACTGAATGAATCTGAAGAACTAAGCTACATGGACAGTATCATGTAAAAACCTCACAAGTCAAAGCTAATTCTTTGAAGAAAAAACTACACTAAAATTATTATGTTTCAAAAGTACTCAAAAGGTATGAAAACCACAAGATTTGAACAAAGAATATATAGATGTTTTACAAAACATTTTTGCACCAATGTGCATATATTCCATGCAAAGAACTAAATTGAAGAACTGCAAGAAAAAACAGTATAGAAGCCGTTTTTTTTTACCTAAATAATACATTGCCTGTTGATAAGGGGCTAATCAAGCAAAGCCATGCATGGTCAAATCAGGATACATCCGCATTTGCAAAAGTATGTCCCAGCTGGGAGAAGCAGCTCCATCCCAAAGACTTTGCAGACAGTCTTACTAAAAATATAAGTCCACAGAAGATTTATATTTATTCTCTTTTAGCTGTGGAAGCCAAGGGAAGGCCGTTCAACCACAAACAGATTCATTACACATAAGAGCAATCCCTGAGGTGCCCCAGTTAAATGAAGTTTCCCTAGAAGCAGACAGCATCAGAAGGTAAGGCAGTCACTTGAGGTCTCAGTAATTCAGTAACCAGATATTGATCCAGGGCTGTCTCCTCCTCAGAGGTTTAGATGAATCAGGGACCTCAAAACAATGAATAAGGCCTGGTTTATGTGGTAATTAAGGGAAGTGTAAAGAACCATGAAAAATCAGAAGTTCCATACTTAAGAGTTATTTGCTTTAATAGGTGGTAACAGTAGCAATCGAGGGGAGGAAATAATTTTATCATATGATTTCAAGCAGAGTTCCTATGACTGATGATTATCAAACTACCTTAAATAATAGCAGTAACTACATAGAGACTGACAGTCTAAAACTCCATTTGTTTATTACTCAATATGTTGAAATTTTTACAACTTTAAGACTAACATTTCATTCAGTGCGTTTGTATTTCTCAACTGTAGATTCTTTGGAGGCTTCTTTCAATCTTCAAGCACACTAAGAGTAGCAAAATGCATTTTCTCAGAAGCAGTTCTCTTGGATGACAGAAAAAGGGAAATAGTTAATGGCTATTTTGGGGGATGCAGTGAGGAGACCCAATAAAGAGAAAAGAAGGCCAATCTCACAAAAAAAAAATTCTCTTCCCTGTCTCATCCTCTTTCCTGAAGTTTTAGTAAACATTTGCAGGTCATTAACTGGAATATGGTGCAAACATATCTTCATGAGCATTTAGTGTAATGCCCAAATCAGCCAACAAGCTTGAAAATGTCCACTTCACCAATTAAAACATACACCTTGCTAGTGCAGAGCACTGCTCTGTTTAATACTTACATGATTTATGCAATTTTAAGCACACAAGAAAAGGAAACTATGGGCCAAATTAGATTAGAATTCAGAGCAATTGTTACTATGCCACATCTAAATCTACACATCCTCAAGGTTATGAACGATACCTAAATTTATTATGGCTATTAATTCAGCACTTTAAGGACCTCCACTTGACTAGGATGAATCCAGGACAAAATCCCACCTAAAATGCCCATTAGAGAAGTTCTGTCATTTGGATCTTAAATGTACCACACTGCATCATCTATACCTAAAGAAGCAGCTGAGTGTGGTGCACTTTGCATCTGTCAGGGAGAAAAGAAAAGGTATCAACTAGTTTCTTTTTCACTAGGATCTTATATCTCTGTCTGAAACACTCTCAGTGCAATTCTCTCAGGAGGGATGCATTTGAGCACACAGTACTGCAAATCCTCTATGGTCACGATGAGCCAGTTTGAAGGGCATTACTGAGATTACACAGCATAGACATTGACTGAATTCAGCACAAAGCCCAGGAAAGTCTTGAAATAATATACAGAGTACTTCAGTGGTTTTTTTTCAACTGGCTACAGTGTCTCAGGCTCTTGAGCTCACAAGTTCTGCCCAAAAAACAGACATCAGAATAAGAAATCAAATACTTCGAAGGCCCTAAAATAAAAACTTCTAGGGAAAAATAGTTTTAGGGACACTGAACAACAGCATGCTTTTAGTTATGAGACTCTTATCTTGCACAACCTGCTCTTGAACACCACTGTAGTGAGTGAAAAAAAAAAAATCTCACAGATTTCAGTAATGGAGGATCAAACCAAAAACCTCGAGGCACAAAGAGCCTCACTGGAGGCACTGGGCTTTGAATTAGGCTTCAAATGTTTCTTTAAAGGTATCTTTACAATTCCCTCTCTAATTATTATGTTATTCTCTAACTACAAAGCTTTAGAGAGGCAGCAAAGTGTGTGGTAACAGCATTCCTACAGTCTTGAAGAAAATGTGCATTATACAGCAGTGACCAAAGTGCTATGCTGGTACTTCAGTTAAGAGTTACTGAGATTGGAATCCTGGCAAACATTCAGGGCAATGGTGTATCAAGCTGACTGAATTAATGTTTTACTAATGACTTGAACTTAAACAAGTCAAAATCCCTCTTCAGGAAGGGGGAATTTTTTTTTTTTACTTTTCAAAGAGCTTCCTAAGGGACTACTGCTAAATGTAATACTTTCTAGTAATAAAACCAAAAATTAACAAGTTAAATCTGTTAAAGAAAAATTAACTGAAGGAAACCCTAGAGAAAACAACCCACACTATACCAATCTAAGATATTCTGATCTAGACCAAACCCAAACAATAATCAACACAAGTCAAATTAATTAATTTACTCTAACAGGATTTTCACTCTGCTTATATCATTCCTGGCTTTTAATTTCATAGAATCATAGAATCATCTAGGTTGGAAAAGACCTTTAAGATCATTGAGTCCAACCACTAACCCAGTGCTGCCAAGTCCACCACTAAATCATAACATCCACATGTATTTTANCTGGCAAACATTCAGGGCAATGGTGTATCAAGCTGACTGAATTAATGTTTTACTAATGACTTGAACTTAAACAAGTCAAAATCCCTCTTCAGGAAGGGGGAATTTTTTTTTTTTACTTTTCAAAGAGCTTCCTAAGGGACTACTGCTAAATGTAATACTTTCTAGTAATAAAACCAAAAATTAACAAGTTAAATCTGTTAAAGAAAAATTAACTGAAGGAAACCCTAGAGAAAACAACCCACACTATACCAATCTAAGATATTCTGATCTAGACCAAACCCAAACAATAATCAACACAAGTCAAATTAATTAATTTACTCTAACAGGATTTTCACTCTGCTTATATCATTCCTGGCTTTTAATTTCATAGAATCATCTAGGTCAGAAAAGACCTTTAAGATNATCATCTAGGTTGGAAAAGACCTTTAAGATCATTGAGTCCAACCACTAACCCAGTGCTGCCAAGTCCACCACTAAATCATAACATCCACATGTATTTTAAATTCCTCCAGGGATGGGGATTCAACCATTTTCCTAGGCAGCTTGTTCCAATGCCTGATGGGATTTTCCATGAAAAAAAATTTTCTAATATCCAATCTAAACCTTCCCTAGTGCAACTTGAGGCCANCCCCAACTCTCTCAGGGTAAAAACCCCCAACTCCCTCAACACTCCTCACAGGAATCGTGCTCCAGACCCTTCACCGGCTCCGTTGCCCTTTTGTGGACACTCCAGCACCTCAATGTCACCTTCTTGTAGTGAGGGGCCCGGAACCGAACACAAATTTGAGGTGTGGCCTCACCAGAGTCGAGTACAGGGGTGCAATCCCTGCCCTGGTCCTGCTGGCCACACTCCTGCTGACACAGGCCAGGATGCCATTGGCCTTCTTGGCCACCTGGGCACACACTGGCCCATGTCCAGCTGCTGTCAACCAGTACCCCCAGGTCCTTTTCCCCCAGCCTGTAGTGCTGCATGGGATTGTTTTGACCCAAGAATGGGAGCCAGCACTTTGCCTTGTTGAACTTTTTCCAGTTGGTCCTGGCCCATCAATTCAGCCTGTCCAGATCCCTCNATTGTTTTGACCCAAGAATGGGAGCCAGCACTTTGCCTTGTTGAACTTTTTCCAGTTGGTCCTGGCCCATCAATTCAGCCTGTCCAGATCCCTCTGCAGAGCCTTCCTGCACTCAAGAAGATCAGTACTCCCACCCAACTTGGTGTCCTCTTCAAACTGACTGAGGGTGAACTTGGTCCCTCATCCTTTGTCATTATTTTTCTCCCCACATCCAAAGCGGGATAGAGATTCTCCTTAGTCCTTTTTTTCTTGCTAATGTATTTATGGAAACTTTTTATTGTCTTTCACAGCAGAAGTTAGATTAAGCTCTGCTTGGGCTTTGGCCCTTCTAATTTTCTCCCTGCATAACTTCATGTTATCCTTGTAGTCCTCCTGAGTTGCCTGCCTCTTCTTCCAAAGGTGATAAGCTCTTTTGTTCCCCAAGTTCCAGCCAAAGCTCTCTGTTCAGGCATGTTGGTCTTCTTCCCCACTTCTAGCACATAGGGACATCCTGATTCTTCACTTTTAAGATTTCCTTGTTGAAGAATGTGTGGTTTTCCTGGCCCCCTCTGCCCTTCCGGGCTGTCCCCAAGAGACTCTGTCAACCAGGCTCCTAAACAGGCCAAGGTCTGCCCTTCAGAAGTCCAAGGTGGCAGTTCTGCTGATCCTGTTCCTTACCTCTCTGACAATCTAAAACTCATTAATTTTGTGATAGCTGTGCCCAAAACAGCCTCCAACCACCACATCTCCCACCAGTTCTTCCCTGTTCACCACCAGCAGCTCCAGCTGGGCACGTCCCCTGGTTGACTCACTGACCAGCTGTGTCAGGAGGTTGTCCTCCACACATTCCAGGAACCTCCTTAGACTGCTCCCTCTCTGCTGCACTGGATCTACAGCAGACATGCTACAACCTGAAGTCCCTCAGGAGAACAAGAGCTAGTGAATATGAGACTTCTCACAGCTCCTTATAGAATATTTCATCTGCCTTTTCATCCTGGTTGGGTGCTCTGTAACAGACTCAGGATATCTACCTTGTTGGCCTTGATTCCTACCCCTAAACACTCTACCTTACTGCCAGCATCCTTAAGCTCCAGTCAACCAAAGCACTCCCTAACATACTTCAATGCCAATTATAAAGAACAGGTAATATAATTTCAGGGAAAATTTGAACAGTATCCAAGCAAAAATTTGGGCTTATAAAACAAAAATAATTGTCTTCATTTTTCCAGAAAAAACACAGAGGTTGATGAGGCAAGAATTGCCCTTATAATGTCTAGATAGGCTAACAGAAACTTGCACCAGTGAGAATGTTGTGAATTAAGATGCACAAATTGCAAAACTTTGATGACAATGTATGCTATCATTATATTTTCTTCATTTTTAATATAACTTTGATTCTTAGAATATTTGCATAGATTAATACTCACTAGCTTTTCTTGTTGGAATACTGTTTTCCATGTATCTGTTGTTTGTTTCAGAGATATTTATACTCTGCATAAATATCAACCTAATTTTTAAAGATATCCAGAAACTTCCTGCATACATTTTTTTACTACTCAAATGAACCTTTATGGGAACTTGAGACTCAAGATGACTCTGTACAGTCAACTGGGCAGTGAAGTGATAAAAGCTAAACTTATCCTGAGGGCTGTTTAGAACCCCTTGACTAAAACAAGTTGGGAAATTAAATCAGCTGTGCAGCTGAGCAGGATTTCTTGACAGCAGCCAGTGTCCCTTCTCTGGAGCTCTTCAGAATATCCAAATCAAAAATATTTCCAACTGACTACCAAGATAATTTCACAAGCTTATTATAGTTCACTTCAGGAATTAGCGTCTTTCTGCAGGTTCTCATGTCACTGGCAATCAATGTTACTGCTGAGAGTTCTCAATTCTTCTACTTAAGCCTAGTGTGTCTCCTTAATCCCTCTAATTCTTGCATTTTGACCTAATTTTACTGCTCATTGTCATGCTTCTTTTGCTGCTATCTGGGCCTTGTTCTATATATCACAAGAATATAAAAGCTAAATTGTGGATTATTTTTAAGTAAAAAGCCTGTTAAGTACTTATAGGGCTACCTTATACCTTCCTTGTCTCTCATCTGACCAGGTCAAATGAAATCAATGGCACTATTGAGCTCAGGAAAACAGGCGTGATTGAGCTCCAAGTGCTAAACTGGTAAACTTTGTTGCAACTGTATCTGTTCTTTGAAAGTGTGATTACTCAGCAAGTGATCTCAGTCGGAAACTGGAAAAATACTATCAACAGGTATTGGTGTTTGAGATATTTCCTTTCTATTCAACCAGACCAGCAGTCCAGGTGCTCACTCTGTATGGAAGACAAGACCATTGGCCCTGACTCAAGGAGAGTTGGAATGGAATCAATATCTGCCTGCTCTAAACCCTGATCTAAATCACCAGCCTAAGGGTTATTCTGGAAGACACTGCTCCTAATCAGCCTGTTTAAGCCATTTTATTCTCTGGAACATAGCAGGTATTAGCAGCAAAGGAGAAACACAGGGGAAAAAAGAGAGGAGGAACAAACACCGAAAAAAAAAAAAAAAAGAGACAGAATTTGTTGTCCCCATAGCAACTTAGTTGAAAGTGGAATATCCAAGTGCAGGCAATACTCCAAAAGAATAATTAAGAACTCATATACTTGGGCAGCAAACAGAAAATTAATACAAAACAGGCCAGAATGTAAGTGAAGGCACATTAGTGGAAGAATGGGTTAAAAAGCCTCTCAGATGAAGGAAGGAATTGCATCCGAGACTTCCATGTTAGGACAAAGTGCCCCAAGTTCTGTATAAAAGACAATTAAAACCACAATTGAGTCTCCTTTACTAATCAAAGGCAATATCTAAATCCACCCCTTCAATTACACTGCTTTGCTTTTTTAAGAAAATTATTAAAAATCCAGGATGGGGAGCAGAGGGGAAAACTGGTTTTGGATAAAATCACCATTTGAACTCAAATAATTAAAACCAAACAAAAATTCTCTTGTCAAACTACACAGCTACCTTAATTCCTCATTAAAAAAAAAAAAAAAATCTTCTTTCAACTAGACAAAACAGACCTTTTTTATGTAGGTATTTGGAGGATAAGGTGATATTCAAGTTAGAAATTGAAAATTCAGTAATTTCCATGATTCAGTCTAAAACGCCAGGACAAGGAGACCAATATCATAACTAGCACAGAAGACAATGAAAATCTTTCCACTGAGATTAGTAAGGCTTGTACCAGACATTCTATATGCCCCATACAAGCAACTCTTACTCCTGTATATTTTCAGAGATACTTAATTTTGCTGACACCTTGCAGCCCCATTCACAACAATGTCCCCAAGAACTCATTTTTTATTTACAGTAAAGTTTATTTTAATTTTTTTAATATAAACTGTAGCGTCAAACTAACCATTTAAATCCCCTGGTAATACTTATAGTAAGAAGCGTGACACGTGGAAAATTGTTTGGGCACCATCCTAGAGTATATTAAAGCAGCAGCAACAAGCCTGGCAATGGACCAGAATCCAATACAGTACTTGGCAAATGATGGCAAACAAACCGCCAACATGTGATGCCCTCATTTTAAAGCCAAAGATAAATGTAGTTGATGTGTCTTGCCGAGACTGGTGTGCCCAAATACCGTAAGTGAGGTCAAGCAAGGATGTTGCAAATAATTCCCAATCATATTTTACCAGTTTGCTACTTTAAGAACTATCAGGTACTCAGTCCAAAAGGTCTGACACATCATTATTATTATAGCTCGCCCAGGAAAACACATCAGCGTTTTGGCTTTGAAAAACAGCACTGACAACTGTTATAGTTTATTAATTAAAGCCAAGAGTGTAATATTATTCTCTCACAAATTAATAAAGCATACCAGAATGGTGAGGTTCGTAAAAAATATTATTTGTTTAGCAAAACAAAGGATGACAGATGAAATAATTGTTTCACAAACTTTATGGAGAGCTTTCTCTAGGCAGTGGAACAGAAATTCTTTAGCAGAACTTCTTTCATAAACATATTTGGGAAAAGTCTATGAGGTTTTCCCATAAATTGAGCTTAACAGCTAACTTCAGGGAATTGTTTTTGAAAGATTCTTGCTTCAGTGGGGATTTAGCCAAATGTTAGTACAGCAAAATGCAGTGCTGTGTTAAGGCATTTAGGGATCTGTAATGAAAAGTTTAAGTAAGATTTAGCTAATGATGTAAATCACCAGTTTCAGTGAGCCTTGGCTTTGTGATGCTTTGGCTTTAAGTCAGAAAAGCTGCCCAAAGAGCCTGAAATAAAACAATTCTTGTTTCCCTAGTGATCCTTACATTCCTAAAACAGCTATGAGAATCTGTCATTACTTCCCCTTTGAAACCATTCTACCCTTGAGGCAAGGTGTTGCAAGATATCATAGCAGTCCCAAAGAAGCAGTTTGGAGGACTCCACTTAATCACTGAGCAGAGAAAGGAGTTAGGTAAGGGACAGGCAGATTATGGTTCAAATTAAAGTTGAATAGGAAATAGGTTTTCCCCTCACACAATCTGGGTTTTTTTCCAGAATGCTCCAGACTCAAAAGGCCCAAATCAGGGTTATCTCATTTTGTTACTCAAACCAGGAAAATGTAACGGAACTGACTGTAATGCAAAATATTATTAGTGCGGCACTAGCCTCTTGCAACAAAAAATACTAAGGCTCAACACAGGAATTTCTTCCATGGGTGCTGCAATCCTGGTTGACAGTTTCCCAAGCTTCAGAAGACAGACAGGAGGAGAGAGAACAAACACAGCAAACTACTGCGATGAGAGCACTAGTCAAGTAACAATCAGGCTAAGGAACAAGGTCTTCTTTTAAAACTATCTGGGAACAGACCACTATCTAAAAGAGATGAACATTCCTTCACTGACTTTACATGACCTGATCTTGAACATTTCGGAGTTATCTGCTAAACCTAAATAGAATAAAGAATTTTTCTTATGTGAATCATAAAAGAATACAATAGCTGCTCTCTAACAGGCAGTCCACATGCTGCTGCAGTCGTACTGCTACCCCAGACACCCACTGCAATGGGCAGGGGAATCTATTTCACTTTGATACTGCCGCTGGAGGCATGGAGGGTGTGCTGGGGTTTGGGTTTTGTGCCAGTTTTGAGGTATGTTTGTTTTACTCTACACAATCAGCAGAATCTGGCGAAAAAATTGCCTTAAACCAGTTCAACCAGTTCCAGATTATTTGAAAAAGCACATTTCATGAGAAAATGTCTTCTACAGAATGGATAGGTGGGCATTAAATTCATATTCTTAGTTATTATGACTTACTGCAGTGACATTAATGAACCTCAGACAAGCAACAAATAAAGGGAAGGTAAACAACGGACTTCAGTTTTAACTGCATTTTCCGTGCCCAGTTCACATAAGGAGTAAAAATGCCTCAGACAACTCATAAAGGGATGTAGCATAAAATTGTAGTGTGCAGTTTTCTGAAACAGGCACCAGAGCTGAACCCACTGGAGCTGATTTCTGTGTCAACATTCATTCCATACAGATTAGTGCCATCTTGCACAGCTGAAGCACCAACTTTCTGCAGTGCCATACATACATAATTTTCTCAAGCTTCCAGTAATATGAACTTGCTGCAGAAACTGCAGCTTCTCATGAAAATTATCAGATATAAGTTAGTCTACAATTCTGTTTTTCACTTATTAAAAGGCTCAAGCATTTTCAACTGGAACTTTTTTTTCAATCTAGTGAGTCTTTCAATAGTGCTCAAACGTACATACCAGAAACACACGCAGGAGTTAAACTATCAGTCTAGATTTGCATTTTACCTTCTCATGAGAGAAAAAAATCCTGCCTTCCCTGCCTTCTGGTAGCATTCATTCCTTTATTAATCATTGAATTAAGAATTTAATAATGTAAACATAAGGATTCACTACGGTCATACGCTTGCACTTGCTAAGAAGAGTTTTTTCTCCACCTTCTTAATGGAATGTAGAGGCCACTCTTGAGGAATGTGATTCAACCGAGACTATTTTGCAACCTTTGTGAAAAAGAAAATTCCACACTTTCTTCAAAGTTTTGCGAAAATGGACTCATAACACTTTTTCAGCAAAAAAAGATCTCCACATGATTATTATAAGATTAGAATTCAAAACAAAATGAAAAGTAAATTCTTAATATGAACCACAGTAGTTTCTTTCAAAATATCACACAGCTCACTCAGCAGCATCTGATACACTACAGAGTCTTCTTATTCAAAGTACAGCAGAAATGCATGGGCTCACCCACTTTATAGCAGATAATCTTGAGGCTAAATCCCTATACAGGAAGAATAAGAACATTTTCTACCTTTATAAAACGTTAGTGTTGATAAATAGGTGAATTGTGTTCAATTTATTTTACTTTTTAATTACTCTTATTAAAATTGCCATTTAAAGCCAGAAAATCTCTACGGTCATACACTTGTAGGTAATTGATGCTAACAATAAGACTCTTCCAGAGCTTTAAACCAGAACCAGTTCATCCTGGTGAAACCTCTAATTTTGGTTTGAATAGAGCAGGCCTATGCTCTTGCTTGTTAATTATAGTCCTAAGGGCTTTCCTTCCTTTCAAATGGGCTTCCTTCCTCCTCATATTGAGCCCATTCTGTTCTCTTTAGTTATAATCGCAAAGTTTATTATGAGATAGCCATAATCCCCAAGCTACTCTTCATTTGCCTAAACTCCAGTTTTCTCCACTGGCCACTAAGCAAACAACCTTGTTCCAGTACCATACTTTGTGCTTTCAGATCCCAGGTCATGCTTTGGTATGCAGCATGGCACTCTCCTTGCTCCCACTGCGAGAAACGGAGCAGGCAGGGGGCCAAGAGCTGGCAAAGGGCTCACCTGGCTCTTTCCCCCTCACCTACCCACCTAGTCTGCTGCTGCCCTAACTTGCTTACCATAAATACTACTACATGTGAGAAGATAAGCAAAATTCCAAATCCACAACAAAGTTCACACCAGAGCAATTCGATGACTCCTTGTACTTGGTCTCCAGGCAATTGCACAAAATAGCAGCCTCAGGCCCCAGTCAGACCACCATCATTTAATAGGCCGACAGAAGAGCTTCTGCATTTGTTCTCATAAGTCATGGTATAATGAGGAGGGCAGATCAGCCACCAAAGGACAGACCTAGCGGAAGTCATGGTCTTCTATCTGCAGTTCAGAGGCTATGAACAAATATCACAGGACATGTAGAAAAGTACTTTACAGGCAACACTACAGGGCTGGGGCAAAAATAACTTTCTAATTCACGTCACATGAAAAGAGCAGGAACTGCTGTCATATGTTCCCCTTGCTGAGGCGTGAAAGCCTAGAAGATATAAAATACTTGGGTTGCAAGATGTGACTTATTTTAAGGTTTTTAAGTTATTTGAAATAACATTAGCTGAATTATACGAACACATATTCGTTCATTGAATCACATTTTGAAATACTTCTTGATTTGAACTAGATCACTTAGGGACTTTCACACAATTCAGTTTAAGTTAAGTCCCACCTATTTAATTTATAGCATTAGGCACTGTAGGAGAGCACAAACCTGTTACTACTGCAAAAAATCTTGATACAGGAGATGGAAGTCTGAAGTGTGCCTTTCTACAATGGATGTTGATCACCTGTGCTCCATCTTTCACTCAGCTCTTGTGTGGAGTCTCTTACTAGGATTTGGCTTAAAATCAAAAAAAACCCTAGACAATAGCCTCAGTACAACTGAAAGTCTGCCAAAATACATCTGAGTTGCAAAACACTGGCTTTGAAGTCTTTCTGGGGAGGGTGGAAATAGAAGTAGATTAAATTGCTGGATTTTTCATCCATTACAGATTCTAAAGACATTGCTAATAAATTTGAGATATTTCAGACAGACAACTACTAATGTTTGGATCACAACTTCATCAATTTTAAAAGCATCTTTACCATCTTCAGAATCAGAAACACTCTGAGATGCAACACAGCTCATTTTTCTGTCAACAAATAGCCTCAGGAAAGCAAATACCATCTTACCATCTAGCTAAGTAGTGTCTAAGACAATAATGTCACAACTTCCAAAGGCTCTAAAAAATCAGCAAGCACCTTGTTATCAAAATGATTCTTTGCATTCTGAAAAATAGCATGCTGTTACAATTGACAGGCTGTTACAACTCTGCCAAATAGAAGCAGATGTGACAGGTAAGATTTCCAATGAAAGAAAAATTCCTGGTATGGAGTCGGAATATATTAAGTGCAATTTGCTTTAATTACATATTTGCCACTATGAAGTGTTAAATAGCATGGAGACAAAGTCCCACAAATGTTGGGCACTTGAGGGGCAACTCAGTTTTAAGAACTGATGTTAAACAGCTCACTGAGAGCAAATTTTCATCAGCTTTAATTACTAAATCACAAAAAACCCTTGAAACCATCTCAAGATTGAATATTTGTTCACCTACTAAAAGAATAACTCGAAAATCAAAAACAATGTCACCTTGTGATGACACCTGTCATAAAAAAGTATTACTATGAAAAGACAGCATCCCATGTTCCATTTTACATACCTTTAAGCTTCTCTAACCTATATCTCAGTGAAAAGAAAACATTTATGGAAAATAAGTCAAGTATTGCAAACTCTTATCTCACTACCTGGTCTCTAATGTCACAAAGATTTGCAAAGACATTTCCAAAAGTCTCGAAAGGTAGTGTTTCCTCTGTGCTTGTCCAGCACAATATACAGTAAAACATGCTTTAATATTCCACTCCAGCAATGGTAGATGGTGACAAAACTGTCCAGTCTGTGACAGGACAAATCCCTGTTCACTGATCTTAATACCCTTAATTGGCTATGCTTCTTGTGAAGCAGTAACACAACCTGAGCTCATGAACTGACAATAAGCTAACTTGAAGCATTCTTTCTAAGAAGTATATTATTAAATCAACTAATAAAACTCATTGCCAATTACTCATAGAGCTATGTATCCCATATTTAAAAAGGCATTAAAGTAACATAATCTAGCCACCTGTTACTACACAGGAATATCTACATTTAGGAATATCCATATTAAGTCAGACTTCGGATGTAAAAAAAAAAGCAGCTGTTGATGTATTTTGTTTACCCTTTAAACTGTTCTTTCTTTGTGCTTTTAAAACAAACAAAAAAAACCCTACATATTTCTTCCTCAAATGAATACGTGCCAGTATTATCAATTTGTTTTTATAATTTTCTTTTGCATCCACCACAATCCCAGAAAATAATATTAGCCAGGAGAATTCACAACAGTCGCCTGACAAAGATCTTTGACAAGCCATTGAGGATTCTATTAAGTAGGTAGAATCAAAACTTGAACTCTACAGAACATTTACATCAGAGATAATGTTTTGATATGAATAGTCTTAGAACTGGAACTTTTAAAAAGGTAGACAACAATAACCATAAATGAAAAGTTTCTCAAGATAAAGACTTAGGAGAATTTATGTGTAAAGAGCCTGGACAGGGAATACAAAGGTAAAACTACAGAAAGTCCAGGTATCTGAGTAGACTTACAGAATTTCACTTCCTTGCTAGAGTAGGTTGAGGTTTTTTCATTAGGTGCAATTACTACTTCATTGACACCTCTCTTCATAATCATCAGAAATAGTTCACAATATGGGAAAGCCATAAAAAAATCACATTCCAGGAGATAACACAGACTTCCCTCAATTAAATTCGATGTTCTTCAACTCTCAAGGCATACTTAAATTCTTTGTCTTTAAGTAACATGAAAAACTGAGATTTTAGGAGTACTTACCACCATCTTCAACCAAGAAATGAAAAATATCACTTGTGGCATTGTCACCCCCTCGTAAAACATAGCATATCTTCATATCATCAATATCAGCTGGAAAGAGTCAGGAAAAATAGATTTTATTTTAAATTATGAAGGTAGGAAACTGTTTTTATAGAAAAACTTGACATATATTAAATAGTTTAGCTTCAACAAGAAAGAGGTCAAAGTCCTACAGCAGAACTGAGGAATTTCAGTATTAACAGTGTTGAAGTTTTACAGATATCATTCATTCTCTCTCCCTTTACTTCTCCCTCCCCAGTGCTCTCTTTCTTTTAAGCCGTATTTACAAAAATAACTGAAACGAAATTTAAAAACATGGGCTTGACAGTCAGAACTATTTCATATTTTTAGTGATCCACTTTCTTAAACAGGTGTATCTCCACAAGGATATTGATGTTGATTCCATCATTCTTCGACCTGCAAAGTACTGTAGAGGAAAGTTACGGTGATTGACTCTTTTAAGAGCCCAAATAGATGCAATTAAAATAAACAGAAAAGACTTCAGTAAGAATAAAAAAACCTGATGCACAATTTTGAATCAGCAGTTGCCATAAAGTATGTAAAAGATAAGCAAATATTTGTTAATATTGTTTTTTTCTGGTTTCCTTGAGTAGTGATGAGAAACATGTAATACACAAAAACTCTTTTTTGTCACTTTCTTTGAAGGACTGCTGTTGGTAAAAACCAAGTCTGATACCTTTTTCAAGAAAACGTGCTAGAAACCAACAGCATTAAAGTGGAGCTCAAGTACCACCCAAGTTCTTCTCTGATGTTAGGGTGGATGCATGAGTAAAAAGAAGCCAAAAGCACTTTTGTTAGAGCTTCACAAAATCTTCAGTTCCAAAAGTAACCAGACATCTTTGAGCACAAACAAGTTAAGAGCATTATCAGCAAATATATGTAACTGAAGAATCTCTTCCACAAATGTTTGAAAGTTAAAGATCAAAAATTCATGCGGCTGTAAAGAGGATGCAAACAAATACTTCTTCATGCCAGCGGAGCAAATAAATCTTCCATCCTGCAAACACAAAAGTACTCAGCTCTGCTCATGTGGGTAGCCTTATCAAAATCCATCGTTCCAGCATACATAAAGATAGGCACTTGAACCAGTGTTTGCAGGACCAGGACCACCTCATAATGAAAAAAAAAGCCTCTCGTCATCCAAAGACGTTAATTTTGTCAAAATAATTGCAAAGAATGACCTGTTTTCTGTTCCCTAAGAACATGTTTGGAGTCACTTGAGCAAGTCTATACTTTCCTAGCACAGCTGATTAGGTTGTGCTAGCTATATCAAAACTTGCCTAGTTGTAAGCACAATTCATAACAGTGCCTGATAAAATTAATTTTATATTGGAATTCTCCAACATAATTTTGAAATACATCCAACATAATTTTCTATTTTAAAAAAATGTAATTATCTCCACTAGCATAAGGCAGAAAGCTGTGTTCTAAACAATTGCTCTGCCCTCTCTTTCAGTTACAGGCAATCTGAAAAACCAGACTGCTCATGCTGATTGCACACAATGAATCTTGTTACCCTACTCAAAGTGGTCAGGCTGCCTGTTCATGCAACCACAGGCACAAATCCAAGAAATGGGAGTTTGAGTATGGACTTCACAAGCTAGCAAGCAGTTTTCAAAATTTTTTGCATGATGCCCTGAAGAGTCTCATTTGACCTCAAAGTTGTCCCAGTTTTGAGCAGAGATAGAATCAAATGACCTCAAGAGGTCCCTTCCAACATAAACTGGAAGACTCTAACAAAGTTTTACAAGCCCCATAAGAACCTACACATGTTGAAGAAACTGGAACTATTCAGCATTTTGAAAGAGGTGGCACATGGCAGGATAAGAGGCCTTAAGAGAGGAGAAGATCAAAGCATAAAAAGAAAGTATGTAACAGCAAGTCCAACAGTCAATACAGAGACTTCCCAAAGTCTGTTGCAAAATCCGCCCTTACACTGGGATCGTAATGAATATGACAAAAGAGGGTCTTGTTTATTTCTGTCCTGAACATTAAAAAATCATTTGTCTCAGTCTAGCATAAGCATGACCTTCTAAAAGGCCAATATCATTGAGGAATGTGTATTTCTTAAAAACACTCTTCAATCCAACACAAATTAAGAGTGCGTGTGCTAGTACTGTCAGGGAACATGTGAAGTTACACCACTTTCTGGGGATCCTCACTAGCACTAAAACCAGTCTTTCCTAAGGGCAGCAAGCTTCTTACCCAGCTTGGGCAGCCCCAGCTTATTAAGACAGCCTTCATGCCATATGGTTGGACGGCCAATTCAAAGCCGAGTAACAGCTCCATTTTGGTCATTGGACAAATGTACGCCTAGACACATGCCACAAGAGAGAGTGGAATATGTACCTCTCCCACGTCCTCTCCATCCCCAAAAATAAAAGGGATATCACTGTTCCTCTGCTTTCAAGGAACACCTGTTCAATAATTCCACATTCTTCAATGTAAGAGAAAACCCGCTAAAATAAGTGATAATCTGTTTATTTGCTCACTCCCTTTCTCTTTTGTTTCTCACTTATTCTGATAATACTCTTGATATTACTCATAGTTCACTACTGACGCCTTACATTTAAGGAGCTGTGGTGGTCCCCAAAGCTTGGACACAGTTTGGTCTCTTCTCATCCTCTTTTTTGCACTAGCACTGCAAAACTTAAGACACTTCAGCCACTGGAAAGTTCATCAGGCCTGTCTGAAAGATTTGGTATATCTGACAAGAACATTGCTACCACCAAGACTGTAACATGGGTATGTAACCAGTATGGGCTCTGTGAAGTGAAACACAGCCAACTGCAAGTGTTCACCTCAAGCCTTTCCACCTACACAAACAGCCCTTTACCTCTGAGTGTCTATGCTGTTGGTGCTGTTTGCTAGTTCCACAGCTGCAGAAGGCTGCAAAAAAACCCCCTAATTTCATTGTTAATTAACTAGCCATTAAGTCATTGCAAAGTAACATGGAAAATTCTCCAGAGAATAGCTAATGCTCCCATTTCAATTAAAGTTACTTCACAGCCTTGGGTTGAGGCTTTATTTCAGAATATATGACACGTGTGGTTTTAGCCCTATTTATACCACTGAATATTTTAGTTCCATGTAAAAAGTAAGTACCACTGACATAATTTTAATATATTTACATTACCTTTTAATTTACCACAAACACTTTGTGGTAAAGATTTGTGTAATTAAGGCAACAAATGCACTCATAATATATTATTTCCCACTGGTGGGGAAATGATTTTGCTTTTACAGTTAGGTGTGCTCAGACTGTACAGCAACTGAAACCCTACCCATTAGTTAATAATAGCTTGGCCACTCCCATAGCATTTTCTAAATAAAACTGATTAAAGAAAGCACTGTCCCTTAAGATGTACAGCTCAATTCTGTTATCCCAACTTTTATCACTGTGACTGACAGAAAGTGCAAATCACAGTTATTTGGACTAAGCTCTCCAAAGAAATGGAGCTCCTTTAATCAGTGTTTCTCCAGAAGACCACATTTCCATTTAAACATTTCCTGTTTAAAGCTGTCGCAGATGTAATAAAAAATAAACAGATGTGAAAAACGAAGCCATTATAAATAAGCTCACTGCAGGAAAGTTTCTCCCATCAATTATTATAGAGTTTACCATGAAAAATAATGTTTCCAGTGATCTAAAGAAATCATATGGAGTATTGTAGTACCTTGGGTGAACTGGCTGATGCTATGGTTGCCTTTCCCCAGGTGAATCAGGAAGCCATGGCGTGGACCCTCTGTGATTCTGATCTTAAGAGTAACATGTAAACTGTCCCTGTCCTCCACTTTGAGGACTTTGTTGGTAATCAGAAACCCGATGTGACCTGTGGCCAGAACACGGAGAGTCTGAGCACCTTTATTTATCACAACTTGAGGTACACTGTTGTCCACAGCCATTATTCGAATCTTCATAGTCTGAGGTTTCCTTGTTTCAAACACAGTGTTGGGGAAGACATAGAAATCAGTATGAGTGCCATCTGTAACAGTGAAAGAGAAACTATCCTCAACTGATTCTGAGCCATCATGTCTGTAGCTGATTAGATTTTCATTCAGATCTTGTTTAGTGAAGGTGGTGACTGGTTTGGAGTTATTGAACATGATCTGGCCATGAACTGGTATTTGAGTGATGATAAATTTTAGCAGTGCGTCAGGTGTATCTCTGTCTTCTGCAGTCAGTTCAAATGGGGTTATCAGTTTGTATTCATTTTCACTCACCACCAGGTTATGGATTGTGACAACAGGTTTCTTATTGTCCACATCACTGATGGAAATTCTGAAAGTACGAAACACAGGGTTATAGCCATCAGTCACCTCAAACTCAAAGCTGTCCATTTTCACCTCGTCTTCTGAAGTATGAATGTAATAGACTTTATTGCCTGCTAACAGGAGTTGAGTGAAAGTGGAGATGGGTACCCCAGGCTGATCCGTGCATTCAAGATGACCACGAACGGGTGGTCTGGTAATAGTGAAAACTAAGTTCTCATCTGGACTATTCAGGTCACTGGTACTAAGCAAATCAGTAGTAAGGGTTACCTTCCCTCCTTCCTTCAGAGAAACTCCTTTGCTGATGACATCTGGGAATACAATATCAATGCTGCCTATTGTCACATAAAAGTAGCGGTCAATGAGAGGATTTATTCCATCTGTCACGTCAAACTTGATAAGATCGCGAACTCCTTGTTGGCCAAAATGCACATATCGAATCATATTTCTGTCCACTTCATCTTGGGTGAAGTTCATTCCCAGGGTGATATTTTCAACTCCACCTGAAGGCTTTATTCTCTGCAAGAGGCCTTGTCCTGGCCCGTAACTTATAATGTATGTCAAGGTTTTGTCTTCAGAATCAAGATCAGTAGCCTTCAATATTCTGTTATTAATAGTTCTAGTTTCCCCTATTTCAATCTCCAAACCATCATTGATGGCCATTCTGGGTGTCTCATCATCTACAGGAATAACCATGATGGGTACCATTTTCCTAATGGTGTGTTTACCATCCGTGAGTTGCACCTCAAAACTGTCCGCCCTTGTCTCAGAGTCATCATGTTCGTAGAGAATGTTGGAGCTCTCTGTTATCTGATCCAAGGTGAAGCTCTCCACTAGGACAGTTCCATTGACCAGCTGGTTCACGATGTGGCCGTGCCTGGGGAGCCTGGTGATTGTGAACATTAACACATCAGCAGGGACATCCGCATCAACTGCGTTGAGGATAGGGGTATCAATAACCAGGCTCATGCCTTCCATCACGACAAACTCTCGCATGAAGATTTCAGGCTCTTCGTCATTGATTGGCACAATAACAATGGGGAAGAAGTGCCTCTGGGAAAAGTTAATGCCATCAGAACAGCGCAAAGCAAATCTGTCTTCAACAGGCTCTACGCCCTTATGTATACTCTGGACATAAAAAATATGCCCTTGACGGAGGTCCTTCAAGGTAAACGCACTTATAGCTACACCTGCCCTGGATTTTTCAGATCCTGGGGCAGGAGAGATGTTCTCTACATACCCAGATGTGGGCTGAGCAACAATTGTGCATAGTATATCATCACTAGGAGTATCCACATCTTCAGCCCTGAGGTGAACAAGAGTAACGACCCGTTTGTCACCTTCCGTCACCATGAACTGCTCCCCCACAAAAATCTCTGGAGCCTGACTGTCAACAGGAAGAATGGTCACTAAGACTGAAACTCCTTGAACAACATTGCCCCTGACACGCCACTTCTCAGAAAGGTCAGACAAGGTAAGGTTGAAAGCGTCCTCCTTGGGCAGAAGGCCTATTTCGCCACCAGTGTGAGCGTATACCACAGCACCATCCAGCAGATCTCTCTGGGAAAATCTCTCTGCAGGCACCCCTTGAACCAGGATGCTCCCATGCTGAGGAGGATCCTCTACAATGAAGGTCAACATTAAGTCATCTGTATCCTCATCTGTGCCCTGAATGACATTAGCAGTGATTTCAGCAGCACCATTCTCCAGCACATCTAGGTAGGAACCAAGAGTGCCTGGGGGCAATCGTAGCGTAGGAACCTCATCATCAACCGGGTGCACACTCATTTTCAGTGTGATGGGCACAAAATGAACCCCATCACTCACATCAAGCCTGCAGGTATCACTGTTGGTCTCAGCTCCACCGTGCACATACACCACCCTCCCTTGCCTGATATCCTCCAGGCCAAAGATACCTCCCGGAACCAGACTGTACCCAGAGACCTGCAACTGGCCATAGCGAGGAGCCTGGGTCAGGATAAATCTGAGACGGGCAAGTTCAGTGTCTGTGTCACTAGCATCCAGCTCAGATGGACTAAGGACATGGCTGCCTCCCTCAGGTAAAGTGAAGCCAGTGTTAGTGATTTCGGGAGGCTGGTTATCCACAGGCTGCAGGTAGATGGTGAAAGTCCCTTTGGCTGCATTGCCAGCCGCATCTTGCACTTGATACTGAAACTGAATCAAATGAGGGGCCACCCCCAGCTCTTCTTGTGGGGGGCGGTACGAGATCTTGTGATGGTTGATCTGGGCTTGGGTGAAGTGCGTAACTTCCACAGAGTGATCCTCAGTCAGCACGAGGGATCCAAGGCGTGCTCCATATGCATCGGGAGGGTGGTGGGAGTCGGTGTCAGTGGGGGGCTGGATTACTGTGTAGCGAAGTTCCCGGTCCCCGGAGTCCTGATCTGTGTAACACAAGTGCTTCCTCCGCAGGGGGGTCACCTGCTGCTCTGCAACTATTAAGTGCAGGCTGCTGCTACTGTGGAGCTCTGGGGCCAATCTGTCTACAGGGTGTACCCTGATCACAAAAGTCTGTGGTCCAGAGCGGTTGGGTGGGTCATTGTCATCCTGGACTCTAAAGATGAACTGGTCCAACACAACCCCAGGGCCAGGGCTGTGAGCCCCAAAGTGGTGGTAAAAGAGACGCCCTTCCACAATGTCCTGTTGTAGCCACTCTCTCACCGGTTTTTCATAGATGAGAGAGCTCCCGGCTACACCGGGCACCCTCCTCCAAGAAAAGCCCTCCTCTTCTTCCTCCTCTTCCCAGCCAGGAGGTGGTTGTGCTTGGCGGAGCAGGAGCTGCCCAGCTGTGGGGCCAGACTCCACTGTGAAGAGCAGGATGGCATCCTGTGAGTCAATGTCAGTGGCACTAAGAGCACGGGTGGTGATGGGCACTGTTTCCCCCTCAGCCATGGCAAGCCCTGTGTTAGCATTAAGTAGGGGTGGCTGGTCATCAATGGGCACCAGGGTAATGGGGAAAAGGAACTCAACACGGTGGCGAGAGCCACCATCTTCCAGCCGCAGTACCAGGTTGTCACTGAGCGGAGACTCGCTGCCATCGTGCTGGTAAATGACTCGGCCTGCTGCCAGCTCAGCCACTGTGAAGTGTTTACGAGGGGCAGCAGGTCCTGGGGTGTCCTCCAGGAGAGTGAGGTGGCCATGCCTCAGCCCCGCCACCACACTCACCCGCACCTGCTCAAGATCATCCTCGTCACTGACCACCAGGTTTGGGCTGGGACCTGGGCCTGAGAGAGGCCTTGACTGCCCCTCATAGAGCACAAGACCAGTGTTGCGGGTCACCACAGGTGCCAGGGTGTTCATGGGCTTCACCACAATCACAAAGGCAAAGGGCTCTGAGGCAGCACCCTCTGGGTCCAACACTTCCAGTTCAAGTTCAAAGAGCCGCTCCCGATCAGAGTCCTCCATGGGTGGCTGATAGGCAATGCGCAGCTCCCGCACATCCCGCTGGCTGAAAGAGGTGACAGGCAAGCTCCGGTCGTCTGTGCTGACCATGTGACCTTGGCCAGGACCAAAGGGAGAAGTGATGTTGAAGAGCAGGAGATCGGGTGGTGACTCTGCATCCTCAGCTGACAGCATGTCGGGCGTGAGGGCGGTGAGCACAAATTGGTCCACCTCCATCATCAGCATGGCCAAGAAGCTGGGTTTGGGGGCCACGTTCTCAGTCCCGGCGCGGATCCGCACCAGCACCTGGAAGTACTCGCGCTTCAGCAGCGCCCCGGCGCCCGCCGCCTCCCGCAGCTCGGCCACCAGCGGCACCAGGTCGCGGTTCGGGGAGCCGCCGGCGGCCGTGTGCCGGTAGCGCAGCCCCAGGCGCAGGAACTCCTCGCAGTCCCACATCGAGGAAGGCATCGGGCCGCCCCCCGCCGCTTCCCCGCCCCCGCCCGCCGCCGCCGGCGGGTAGTTGAGGATCTCTCCGTAGCGGGGCAGCCCGGCCAGCAGCGGCAGCAGCCCCACCCGGCAGCGCTGCCGGCCCGGCTCGAAGGCGAACTCCAGGCTGCGGGCGTCCAGCGGGTTGCTGGTGCCCCGCAGGCGCTCCACGGTGAGAGGCAGGTTGCGGGTGACGATCTCCAGCTGGGTGAAGAGCACCTCCACCTCCAGCACCAGGGGCAGCACCAGGGCGCGGCTCGGCGAGTCGTAGCGCAGCTGCAGGCGGACGCGGTCCCGGGCGGGGCTGCGGCCGCCCAGGTGCGAGTACTGCACCTCGCGGGCTCCGAAGTCGCAGGGGAAGCGCCGGGGGCTCAGGCGGCCCGGGCGCTGCCACAGCGGGTCCTCGTCCAGCACGGTGAGGTGGCACCGGTCACCCGGCTGCACCTGCAGCACCAGGTCCCGCGCGGGGTCCAGCCAGGCGGAGCGGCCCAGGGGCACCCGCAGCCCGCGGTTGGCCACCACCACGGGGGCCGCCTCCGGCGACCACGGCGAGGAGACCGCGGCGCTGCTGCCTGGCGGCGGCTCCGCCGCCCCAGCCCAGGCGCAGCCGGCCAGCA
>VZTG01005340.1:0-28376 GCA_013397845.1 Melanocharis versteri
CACATCTCTTTATGGAGGCTTACTAGAGATACAATATCTGCATTGTTTCTCTCATTCTGCTGTCCATCTCTCTTTCACTAAAAGTAGAGGTAACCAGATGTAACCTGTGCAAGAGCTAAAGTCACTGAGTCTAGAGGAAGTCTCTTCACTGGAGTAAGCAGAGTTTGGAGTCAAGCTTTCTGTGAAATCAGGCTGACTTACATATGAGGCTGGTTTACAGACACTGCACCGCTATTCCCAGCAGATTTAGGGCATAGGAAATATGCCACTTCCCCTCTTGGGCTGTTTGACCAGGTGACTTGGATGCCGTGATAAGAGGGGGAGATCTGCCCTGATGGGTTGAGGTGCACCAGGCTGAACACGCTCCTCTCGGATTCATCTGCCTGTCCAGCGAATTACACACAGTGGGGTGTAGTTCTGGCAGGAACATTGCAAAAGCTCAGGAATCTATGCCTTTCCTAGTATTTGGCAACTAAGGGATAACAGGACTGCCAGCAAATATAGAGAAGAATGAACAAAGCCGTGCACCAGGCAGGAAGCTGATTAACTCACTTGGGCTTGCTGCAGGTGACTGTAGAGGCAGCGACAAAACACAGGACACCAAGCATTGTAGCCACCAGCCAGGAAAGCTGTGCTGAATTTTGCTCTTTAGCCCCATGGCTCCTTCAAAGAGGTAGCAACCACAGTATTTAGGTATCTTAGCATGAGCATAGCAGAGACAGAGCAGCCATCCTGTCTCCTGTCCGTCACCCAGGACGCGGAGCAACAGAACTGGGACACCATAGTGGAATTTCTTTACAACAGGATGGAACCTCCCCACATGATGGGACTTCTTTCCTCATACCTCAAGCTTTGATTCTCTTAAATACCCTTTTTGATGCCAGCATTTCCTTTTCTTCCCCATAAATCCAACATCCTTTTTTTATCCAGTCATCACAAGGGAGCTCCGTGGGATTCAAGATTCTCAGTATATGGAAAATTTTGTGAGATGGGAATATCTGGTGATGGGTAAGAAAGCAGAAAAGATAATTTCTGTGATGCAGCTTGTTACCTTCCCTGTTCTCAAAGCCATTTGTCAACCACTAAGTCAAATAACAGTTCATCTCTCTTGGACTCTGCTCTTACACTCATGGATACCTTACTCCTCCAATGGCACTGAAACTAGCAGGGACATCCTGGAGAGTGAGACATCCTTCCCACAAAACAAATTCCCTTCGTGAGAAAGAGTGATGGACTGAACCTCTTTGGCACAGAGAGGCAATCTGAGGACAGCACGGGAGAGTGAAGGGGCCACCATCAACCATTTCAGTGAAATAACTGAGTCAGCTGTTGTGTGCTAGAAGTGATGATGGCTGTAATGACCACACCTTGTGGCAACTGCTCTGCTTTTGCCAAGGGTTGTTTTCTATGGGGTGACTTCTTCAGTGAAGGCAGAAAACTTCTGCTGCTCTACTGCTTTTGAACATAGGCTCTTTGTGCCAAATAACATCACATATTAGTCAGAGGTTGTTCATGGTTACTGTTTCTTCAATGCATCTCCAACTATTTTACCAAAGCCACCCATCCTCTGCCATCTGTCAGGTGGCAAGAAGAAGGAATGTGGCTTCCACTGAGCTGGAGGACCGGAGAACAAGGAGAACATGTGGTGAGATGAGACAAATTCACATCATCACCTCACAACAACTTCTTTTATGTGATAGATTATGAATCATAGTGGACCATAATATCTAGAGTGTAGAAACTAGAGAGTTAAAATCCCACATACTAAGAGATTGCAGCAGTGTTATGAAGCAAAAGACGCTAAAGCCGTTTCTGGTCTCATATATCAATGACCACAATAATACAGGTTTTGTAGTGGTTCTTTTTAATCAGTAAGCTGAGTCCCTATGGACAATGCCCACAGTTTTTACTTCTCATAAGAACAAACGTGTTTTATCTTTTATCTAAGATGTTTCCACATTTCCGTATGCTTCCAGTTATTTATCTTAATTGTGGAAACAAAAACAAATACACTACATGTAAAGAAATGACTTGACCTTCCTTCCATAGGCCACATCCTATATTCTTTGTGTGCTCCCAAGCTACCTTGCACTCTGATTAACTTGACTAGGAGCTGTGTTTGTGTATATTCTCACACAAAATGTATATATAACCTGCCCTCACACAGCTCCACGGGGCTGAACTGAAATCCCAGAACTTCAGCTGTGGTATTAATCATGTATTCATGATGGAATGTGGGTTGCAAGAAAATATTTAAAAGTCCATAGAAACTTTTCTCTAAAGTATGCAATCCCTAAATATTTGGGTTCACATTATAGTCCTTTAGCTAGGATTTATTAGACTATTTCATATTTGCCTTTCTGTTTATTTTGTGAAAGTATACTTGTCTAGCACACATTTTTATGCCAGCCTTGCTTTGCATTTTTACAGTCTGCTAATTAGACCATTTTAACTAATTTGTTTGCATTTTGTATGAGCAAGTTGGGCTTTTGGATTGACTAATGTAATTGCAGCCAGTTTCTGCCAAATACAAATTACTCTTTCTAGTGTGAGCTAGAGAGAAAAGTAAATATTTAATAGCCATCAATACCCTTGCAGCATTCTAGAGTGTGCTTTTTTCCTATGGAAAGTTTAAATAATTTCTTCAGTGCTTGATTGCACTTTAATGTTAAGAGATTATTTTTTAATCTTTTTTGAAATAATAATGAATTAGACATTTTAGCATGTCCGCAAGGGTTTTATTTCTGTGCACTTTGCAGTTTTAAATTCCAAGCTTTAGGATCTAGTACTTTCATGTTTGAAATTTATTTGCTTAGCTTTTTATGTACTGAGTACCATCTCCTGAAAACATTTTACCAGGATGTACTTGAATTTTAATGTTTTTAAGGGGAGGAAGTCAAGTCTTATAGCAAAGTTAAATTGTGGGAGTTATGCTGTTATGATTGCCTTCTCTCCTTTATTTTTTTTTTTCCAAAGGAGCATAGCAGAAGACAGGAACAGGTTACCAAACATCGGCATTAATTGTTTCTGTATTTTGAACTGCAAGTCTTATGTTCTTCTTCCCTGCACAAGTGTACATAAAGGCGTAAGAGGCCCAGGGCCTCAAGCAGATTAAAGCCCCTCAATTTCCAGACTTAATATTCCTGGGGTACTTGCTATGATATAGATTGAGAAGAGCATCTGCTCACCAGGGCAGGGCAGCCCTCTTCCCTTCCCTCTTCTCCATGCCTCACTCCCTCTGTGACCTATGCAGAGAGCAGGGTATGTCTGCCTCACCCAAGGGGCTGCCTCTGAAATGTTGTACACAGACCGCATTTCTCAGTTCAGGGACATCGTAAAAGTCCAAGAGGTGTTGCTCTCTGACAAAATTTGGTGATGGTGCTGCACATCCTGCTGTGCTCCCTGGTGTGGTAGCTGTGCATTTTCCCTAGGGTGTGAGTGCTTCGGTCTCTACTTTCTTTTCCCACATGAAGCTTTCAAATGCGTGAGTCCCACAAATCTTAGCCAATAGCCTAGGGAGTGGTGCAGCTGTTGTTCTCTGCCACTCACTGAATGCGGGATTGATCCATGGAAAGCAGGAGGGTTTGAGCGGGAGTGGTGGGTGCTGGTTAGTTGGTGGATGGTGGTACCTGGGTTGCCTTAGCGCATTTCTAACCTTGCCTTACCTCTTGTGCAGCTGGTACCAGTCCCAGGATGCTGTGGGAAGCAGAACCTGCCTTTGCCCATCTTACTGTTTCATCTGATGAAGCTAAAATGATAAACAGATCAACAGTGAGATCCACCATTAAAGAGAGAGAAATCAAAACACCTTGTAGCCAAGTCCTTGACATGTCAGTACTCATTTTATTTTGAGATAGGGTGTTAACACCATGTCATGCAACATCCATAATTATTAATTAAGACAGTGAATATATAATCACTGCCAAATGACAACAGTAGTCCATGTCATCAGCAGGTTATTGAACCAGGTTCTGGATTTCATAACCACAACAACCAAATTCCTTCTCTCTGTTTCATTCCTGGTACAGCAAATGTGTCACAGTGCATGAAGCAACAGGTTTTTGATGGATGCTCCATCACCATCTTCACAATCCTCTCATCATGTGCTAAGAACAGGCACATTGCAAAAACTAATAATCTTTTTTTGTTTCTGGTGTTTGCCTGGCCTAGATGGATGGGCAGGTGATTTGATCAGTGAACTAATCACACTGTCCTGAGAATGTTACTATTAGCAGGCGGTCTTACCTGCCCTCCTGGATGAGTTTAATTGTGACATTTTTTTAGTAAACCCAAAGCTGCCATTCTTGGATTTCTGCAAGTCCCACAAATATGAGTGGCAAATTTGAGCATAATTCTGTAGTAGGAATTGTCTACTTGGATTAATTTTTTTAACGTAATACTACACTTAATACTAAAATTTGATAGTGAGAAGCTGTAATTAATTTAACTATATTTAATAAAAGTAGATTTGATACTAAATTTCTGCTGTATATTTCCCATTGTGGACATGGTTGCTCTTTGGGAACAATGCTCTGTGGTCCTTATATACTGAATTTCTTTGGTAAGCGTGTTTTCATGAAAGACACAGAGAAAAGTACTTCCCTGTGTATCCTTGTAGCTTCTATTTTGGTACCAGTATTTTGGAAATTAAGAGGACAGATTATTGAAGGAATCTGCTTATGTACTTTTCTAAGCGTGCATATCTGAACTCATATTAAAGAGCTGGTGTGATTTTGGTACCCCTGAGAGGAGATAAAAAGATTGAGGCTTTGGAGATGTTGGTACCCTCACTCAAGAGGTCTGTATAAAATAACTGCACAGATCATCTTTAGAAAAGAGAAGGAAGTCAGGTTATTTTCTCACTTCTGACCATTTTACAATTTATCCATGCCTATGTTCCCTTGCCGCTAATAGGATTACTCACACAAGGAACACAATAGCACTTTAGCCTTAAGCAGTTAGCCTCCACACTGATATACAAGTGGGCATGTCAGCTGCTGCTTGCTGTGATGCAGAGAACAAACTAACCAAGAACTGGACTGGCTCTGTTAGAAGTCATAGATAACTGAAATTTATTTTAATCATTTCTGTCACAGGAAAGTATTTTCTAAATGTGTTATGTCAAAACATCCCAAGAAGTGACATGTAATCCAAGGCACACGTTTTATTCTTGGTTACATTTGCAAATTGAATCTCAGTCCTTTCAAGGCATTTTGAATTTAATGTAATATTGTTAAATGCTTGTGTTCTTGATACTTAACTAAAGCAGTGACACAGGAATATTCAATAAAGGACTTCAGTACAATAATTCATTTATTCACTGAATACCTTGTCTTAACAACTGACAACTTTTACAGATCTGATCCCTCTCCAGAGATTTAGTCATTCTCCAACAGGCAACAGCAAGAGATGAGGAGAAGATAAAAAAAATTTATTGTACTTTTCATATTCAAATAAATATTCAACATGAAATACGGGTGCTTTTCACCAGCTACATTACAAGACCTTTCAGTGTTTGCTCTCTACTTATCAACTCTCCATTTCTTTAAAAGCCTATGACACTCAATGTCTTTACAATGTCAGTTTCTGGTAGAACTTTACAGGGAAACAAATCCCATACATTTAGCTTTCTAAACCTACAATGGTGTTTCTCACACTGACTCAGCCTGAATGCCTCTGTTGTGCTAGGTCGTCTCAGCAATTTTCAGCATTTCATATTTCAATGAAAAATTACTTGTTTGAAATTTTGTCAATCTCTAAGCCCAGTATTTCTGCGCTTGAAGAGTAGCTTGAATGTAAGGGGCAGTGCATCTGTTCCTCTGTGTTACTGTAGCAATCCAGCAGGAAAATTCGTGATCCAAATGGACACAGAATATGGTAGAGCAGCTAATTCTTAAACATATACATCCTCTCATAAATTTGTGCTCTCCCCACGACGTTTTTCCACTAAAGACAGACGTACTTAGAAGATGAATTTCCATGTGAATGGCAAGACATTTTGCAATCATTGTGTGAATGAAAAGGGGAAATGACAATCACCAATTTTAGACTATTTTATTTATATCAAGCAGTAGATGTTTCTAGTGTTAATTAAACTCTGTTTATATTATGAGAACAGTGAGATCTTGTCCAAGATAAATTCATGGTTAATTTAATGTCATTCGTACCTGTAGTTTGGATTTAATAGACCAAAATGAAGATGTGTATGGGGAAGGTATGTGAGAAAAAAGCGCATGCAAAACAGTGATGTGAATAACGTGAAAGAAAGAAAAGACAGAGAAGAAAAAATAATAGTCTGACTAGATGTTGTAGAAGTTTCTGCTCACCTGTGATGGAAAGAGGTGTTAACAAAGCTGGTCCTCATGGAGTTCTACATTAGTACAGGAATTCTGCAAAATTTAATGTCTCGATCAACACATGGATTTGCACCTCCAAAAGTATAGATCTATGCCTGGCCATCACGTAAATGATGCACTTCGACACAAAGCATTTCTTGTGTTGCTGTTAATTATAAAATTTTGTTTACCAAGATAAGCATCACTTTAAAAGGTGATAAAGACACAATGACCAGGAGCCAAACTTTTGAATTGCTAACCCATTCTATAATGTATGTAAGGTATACTTAAAAAACAGGAATGCCAGTTATGTTTGCAAGTGGCTTCAGATTAACAAGGGCAGATATAATCCAAAGTACTGCTTAAAGGTCAGTGAAAGGTTTAAAGGTTAAACCCTGCTCCTTTTTTTTTTTCACTTCGGACTCCAAGGGTTTCAAAAACAAAGGCCATTTCTACTCTCAGCTACACTAGTGTGAATTTAATATTCACAAGTGCTTGGTCTTAGTTGAATTGGTGTGGATTTACAGCACAAGGACTTCCAGCTCTGGCCCTATACTGCTGCTTTACTGCTTGTTTGAAAGAACAGATTTTGTTCAGCTGCCACTTTCACCTAGAAGAAAAATAGCTATAGCTATATTTAAATCTGTATCTAACTATCTCCATGAAAATTTGTCCATGGATTTTTCAGGGCAGAGAAGCTACACAAAATACTCTGAAAATGCTGTAGAGGTTGAAAATATGTATAATTGGGAAAGGGGAATTTTTTTCATATTAAAAAACCTTTTTTGATGCTCATTATCTAGAAGCAAGAATAACATACTTCCATCAGCAGTTCTACAGCATTTTCGAATGTGGTGAAAATGTTGGATTAGATTTTACTGTTTGTTAATAATGAAAACATCATATCCCTAATTCTATAATAACTTAACAAGAGCTATACCGCTGAAAAGAAGAATGTCTTATCTCAAATGAGGTTTCCAACTAAGATAATCTGAGGAAATATATAGCAACACTGTGATCCTAGGACAATTTCATGTTTTCTTTTCTACTTGTTTTTCTACAATTAGAAGTAATAAAACCATACTATTTAACAAAATCTTTAAAACCCATCAGCCAATATACAAGTATATTTACATCTTTTCTTCCTGGAGAAATACTTCAAGTCTGTCCCTATGTCTCCATGCTTCCTCGCATTCCCTGAGGACAGAAAATCTTCCAGGGCCTAGAAGGTTCAGGGTCACTCCTGAAACAAATTGCAAACACGATACACTTGAGCTCAAGGGCACTGCCTTCACCTGCTCTCTGCCAGCCAAGCTACTCACCAAAATCCACCCACGAATGTTCTGTCCTGGCTGGGTCCATAAGCAGTCACTACTGGAGAAAGTTGCTTAAAGAAAATGTAGAGAGTTTAGTGATAAATAAATAGAAAGTTTACGAACTATGTTCTACAAATTCCCTTCGGGCATCTTCCCACAATGTTATCCAGAGAGGTAGCTGAGTTAACGGCAGCAAGGAGCCCCATAGGATGCCCTAACTCCCTCTCAGTCTTACAGGCTCTTTGCACTTCCCTGCTCTGCTCCTGTGCCCTCAAGATCATTCTTCCTCAGCTCCTTCCATTTTATATCCCACTTCTGTGTTGTCTCTTCGAGTGTCCCCTCAGAATCTCCACTGCACCCCAAAGCTCCTGTTCCCGTTCATACCACGCTATCCTGCCACTTTCCCATGCCTGCACGATACCATCCCATGGGCACTTCTCACCCCAAGGTTCCCTGCTTGGTTTCTAAACCAGAGAGCACTATGGATAAGCTTTTTACCAATTAATATTTTTTAAGCACTTTTTTTCTCTTCTGAAACTCTCTGAAGGAACTAGACAAGCTTTAAGTCATCATCTCATGCAGAAGTAGAGATGAAATGTCGCATGAGGAACAAAAAAGAGAAACGGCAGCCTTTTTATAACACATCCAAAAATACAGTATGGTTTTGGGAATTGCAGCTGGTTTTATGACCCACCTTACAACTCATGGCTTGAAAATCTGCAAGATGTTTCCTTCCCTTGATCACATACCTGTAAAAGCACTTCCAGCAAGAAGTGTTGCCAATGTGACCTTGTGGGTTTTTTTCCCTTTTCAGCCATTGTAAAGAGTCATACAAATAAATTCAATTGGTTGGATATGGGTAGAAAATGGATTCACAAGAATGACAATTTGGGCAATGTAAAGTCAAGAAAATATTGACGGAAAACACTTCTGCATTTTCCACTGGAATTACTGAATATATTTGATTAAATATATAAACTTCATTTTGCTATTCAAGTTCACCAAGCATGTTTGGAATAACAATTATTCTATTAACATACTGACATGATCTAGTCAAACAAAATTAAATGTGTTTTGGGGTAATAAGATGTAAAGCCTTATATAAGTATTGATGCTTTTTTAAAACAATAGAGAGACAGAGATATCTGCAGAATCAAAACAATATTCCCACAAAAACTGTAAATTAAGATCATTAACCTCAGCCTTGACATAAGCATCTTTTTCCTCAGGGGTATGGACCAGCTGTCCTCAAAGAGAAATTTTAGTTTCAGAAAGCTCCTAGGAAAAATAAACAAAATGCAATAGTATGCTATTTATAATATACAACAAGTTGTCTCTAATTCTGTTCCTGATCAGTGTAAGGCCAGAAGAAAAGATTAAATTGCTTTGAAACTAAAAATTCTCATAGTCTTAGAGATTTAGGGAAGCATCTGAAAAAGTTTAATTTTAAGTAAGGCATCCATTCTAACCATTGGCTTAACAACCTGTAAAAGCTCAGATGCACCATCTTATGCCAGATTTTCCAAACTGTGAAGTTAAAATGATGTTTCTTACCTCATTCAGAGCAGCAGACAGACTTTAGTTAGAACAATACTTGATTTTCATTGTCCTCTTGCCTACTCTGGTGCAATAGGGTCTGGCTCTTAAGCATCTTATTGTGACATCCTTGTTATCTGTTACCTCAAAGTTTTTGATAGTGCCATATATATGTACGTGATGCCTTGTAAACAGTAAGGTTCAACACTGCTGAACTTGTGCACTCAAGCATTAACCTGCTTGCAAGAATAACCTAGTTAATGAAAAGATGACTGGGGAAAGCTAAGTCTGTCTGTAAGCTCAGGATGTGAGAGGTAGCATGGGCAATGCCTGGCACTACGAAGACCTAAAACTGCCACTGACCCATTGCATGATTCTGAGGAAGCCATTTCACCTTTCTATTGCGCTTTTCTTCTCAGCCTTCATCTCTCCAACCCGCCAGCCCATCACAGCAAGATCTGTCTCTTATGATATGTGTCTCGCAGCAGGAGCTCAGCTGGGGCTTCCAAATTAGAGCTGATTGGGAATTTTGCAATTAAATGAATTTTCATTAGAAAGTGCAGCTCAGTTTCAGTGCAGTTCTGCAGTGCAGTTGAGGGGATGCTCACCCAGTATATGAGGAAGCAAATTCAATAGTAACTCTGAAGAATGCTTTGTTGTAGGAAGTAGATCATCTCCAGGAGGAACTGTAGAGTGCACCTTGCCCGAGGATAACGATCAGGCTGTGGGTGAATTGACAGTCATCTGCAGTTAGAGAGACAGCAGGTCAGGAATTTGAACCTGAATAAGCATGGGGAGATCACACGTTCTTTCGGTGGGGGCTGTGTGTGTTTGTTTGTATAAAAACAAACCTTCTAAAAGCACTTATGTTTGCTGCAAGAAAGAACTGGAGCATCAGTGGAATGCTGGGAAGTTTCGTGGGCAGATTTACTTGGCCTCACTTGATTCTGCTCTGAACCCCGCCTGCTATTAACAGTGAGATCAGATGTATTTTAACTTGTAAAATAATTACAGTCTAAAGGAGACAAACAACTTCAGAATAAATCATGATCAAATATTTGAGGATCCTTAATGACCAAAAGAAAGAGAATTTATTTTTGAAAGAATTCCAAAGAGAAATAGGAAGGCCTTCTGGTAATTAGAAAAAAAACAAGTTTTCCCCAGCACAGGGAAGGAGACCACAGTGGGCAGGTGTGGGCAAAGAGAATAATCAGATCAGTAATTCAAAAGGAATAGTAAAAAAATCAGTAAAGAAAACAGGACAATAAAGCACAGAATTAGGGAGAAAGTGATATGGGGCTCTAGTAAGTTTTGATATGCTCTAATGAGAGAAGGGAAGTAACCAGGAACTTACAGAAGTGATACCACTGCAGTTTTTAGAATATTTCCTTAGTAGCTTCTGAATATTAATTCTGGTGAAACACACTAAAGAGAGAAACACTTGAGAAAGACTGGTTTTTATAGGAGTTCTGTTGTTACGAAGCAGATCTCCACTATACACCAGTATAAGCTGCTACACTGCAGCAATACCAAAATGGCAGTGCTGAAGGGAAGATGTCTTTTCTCCCTTTTCTAGCCCCATTTCAGCTCCTCTTACTGTCTGCTGGCATAAAAAACCATGTGTGTGTAATCCAGAGAGCAGCTGAGTCATGTTCGATTCATATGGTCACTTGGAGCACTATGATTGCACTACCTATGTGGCACCTCTGAAGAATATGCAAAATGTCATTTGCTGAAATGGTAACTTTGTAAACGTGTCCCCAGGGGGCATTTTGCACAAAAGTTAAGAATATTGGGAGGATCATATCATTTAGGCTACAGATTCATGCTAGGCCATGCACTGTTCCCTCTCCAGCTTCTGTCTACCCAGCGCCAACTCTGTGCACACGGCTGTGGACCTGGGATGAGGGTTCAGGCTCCAGGGTAACTGCAGTCAGGACACAGTCTGCTGCCTGGCACTGGCGCTGCCATTGTTCTCACCTTCGAGGGAAATTAAGGCCTTAAACATAAGCTCACTTCGTGAGTTTCCATTCTCTAATTGTTCGCTTTAGACCCAGCCAGAACAAATCGTTTTTCCGACTTGCTGAACAATATTTCAGGAGAATATAGGGAGAAACAAGTCCAAGCCTGTGGGAAAGCTCAATCAAAATATTGCATCGATAGTACAGATTACTAACAAAACTTCTAGATTTGGCCCCTTCACGATGAAAACACTCTTTCATTGCAGGGTGATGACCTGCATTACTTCCTCAGCAACAAACAAAAAAACTGTGTCCTTTTAAATGATATAGCTAAAAAAAACCCGATAAAGTATGGAGGTTTTTTTGGGGAAAAAAGGTTTGCCAGTGAACCTTCTGCTGCTTAAAATGAGAAAAATTTGAGACAAACCAGCACTGACCCGTGAGTGAGAGTTAAACAAACATATAGATGAATTCAGAGATGCAGTCCTGTGATGGGAAAATATCCAGGGCAATAAATGTTTACAGAAGAAAGTTCTGTGGATTTTCAGGCAGGGGAACAGCAGTGGTTACCTCCTGCTGAAATATCATAGCCGCAATGAAGTGGCAAAGATGACAACTGACATGTCAGAGACACATAAATCTATCCTTACAGGGCTGACAACTTGGTATGATTGCTCTCCAAAGATAACTTTATAACTTGCTGAAGTGTGACTTAAGGATGCCCTGGAGCAGCACTAACCTGTGTACCTTTCTTGTGGGTAACTTTTTATAAGCTATAGCTTCAGTTAATAGCTTATGCAATTTTTCATTTGACCTACGGGTGTCCCATGTGGGTGGGATTTTCAAAAACACTCAGACCCAAATCCACAAAGGGATTTACACAGAGATGATTGCGCCCATAATATGTGTGAGGGAGCATAGCAGAAACTTGGCCTCAATTTAGCCTGTAATCTAGCAAGGATACAGGAGAGGGTCGGCAACACCCTAAATGTTCACCAGGAAATCTACCCATGCTCATGTATAAATTGCTCTGGGCTGTGGTCATGCCTTAGCTCTGCTCCTATTAAAATGGAGCAAAATTGGGCATCAGGCAAGTGCTTTTGAAAAGGCCAGTATGAATATTTTCTTTTCCTTACTGTAACTTCAATGCTCTCTAAAATATCTTTTAGAAAGGAGTACTTGAATTTTATTGTCAGATAGACCACTTCAGTGGGAAAAATATGTGTGGTTTTTATTCCAGTATTTTGTTTTTCAAGTGAACTACTGAACACACACACACAAGAATAAAAAGGATGATAAAAAGGACAATAATACAATATCCAGTTTGGTCCCAGTGATGTTGGCTGTGCTTAATCTGAAGCTGTTGATAGTCTCTGCATGCAACTTGAGATCTTTGAGTACATCCTCCCTTTCGATGCTGGCAAAGAGCAGGGGTGGTATCTTCATATATGTCAAACACTAGGATAAATTTTGTCCTCCATGGGAAACAAGCCACAAGCAGCAGTGTGTCTTATGAATAAGCCCTTAGGGAAGCTGCTTTATTTCCTTTTTTCCATCGTCTTTTCACAAAGCCAAACCATCCCCTGGGACATTTGGACACACAGAAGACAGTTGCAATTTAAAGGCCATAAACAGTCAAACTAAATAAATAGATGTGAAAAGCTGAATCCCTTGCAATGCCATGCTGAAAAAATACTTGCCAAACGGGCAACTTCTGCATGAACGCTTGATGCTGGTTTGCTTCCTCAGCCCCAGAGAGTTTTCAGTGAACGTCTCTGAAGAAGTGCAAAGAGCGGGTTGATATGGCCTCATGCCTGTGGAGCAGGCAGATGTGTTTCTGAGGGATGGTACAGCACCAGAACATTGCAAGCTGAACTCTCAGAGCTATGTTCTGGCCCCAGTCAGTGGCTGAATTTACCCTCCTCTGGATGGGGAGAAAGTGCCTGTGAAGCAGTAGAAATCCCTAAGGCTCTTTAGAGCTCCTGAGACGCTTGAGTGTAGTGGTAGCAGAACACTCTGATCTGACTTTCACAAGGACGGGGAGTAAATGCAGTAAACCAAACTCAGGGTAAACTGAGGGCTGCAGAATGAACTGGAGAAAAGACTTTGTTTGTCCTGTAGGAGCAACGTTAGCGAAAAGCCTATAAATTTTAGAATTTCTAGATCCAAGCACAGAGTTCTGCTGACTTCCAGGGGATTGTCAACTGCAGGTAATTAGCCAAGGCCTTAAAAGCATGATAGGGCTTCATTTCAAAAGCATTTTAAGTTTATTTTGCTCACCCCTACAGGACAAACAAAGCGAGGTAATACTGTAGCTGTTTTAGTAGTATGGTCTAAGAGTATGATAAAAACTGCTGGAAGAGGCAATATTTTCTCTTAGAACAATGGTTTTAACTTGGAGGGGAAAAGCTTTCAGATCCAAGTCCTCCTTACAAAAACCTTCTTCCAAATGTTGTTTTCAGCTATTCTAGTAGAAGATATTTCTTTTCCCTTAAACTTTGCCTTGGAAACAAAGTGAGGTCTAAAATCTGTTCTAAAGCAAAATACTGGGTGATTCATCTCTACACAGTAAATAAGCACTGAAAAAGTTAATTGGGAAAGCTGATGGACTCACGACACTACCTAAGACTGACATGGTTTTAAAGTTGGTCAGAAGAGAGGTTTTTCCCCACTGGGCATATTTTGTAGGCATAGGGATTTCAAGTCACATCCTTGCAGGAAGTCATCACAGAGTATGTGAACACTTAAGTCCTAAGAGTGAATTATGGACCTTCTGGAACTGGATATAAGAGTGCACAGGCCTTGTAATAGCCTGTTTGTAATAAGGTGGAAGTTGGTGTAGGGAATGGGAGAAGAGGAAGGTGGATTTTACTCTAAAGCACTTCCAGCCTGGCGTCTTGTCAAAAGCCAAGTAAGTATTTTATGCTGCACATCACTTCAAGATTTACAACCCCTTGTCCTCACTGACAAAGAAAATACCACTTAAATGCAAGTAAAGAAAAATCACATAAAAATAATTTCAGCTACTTCCTACTTCATGGCATGATCTAAAATGGTGCTGTTTTCCCTCAATGCCAAAAATGCCCTCTTTGTCAGACAAATTACACCATTCACCATTTGCTGCAAAACAAATGTTCTTGTTGGTTCTAGCATTTCGTTCCTTTTACGCTTTCTAGCTCTTCAATGGGAGGAAATCTGGGCATGATGCTTTATGATCACAGAACAGGGAAGTAGGTTTCTTTTTAAAGGTCTCTTTTTCCAAGGAATTAAGATGTTTCTTTTAAGTATTCATTGCAAAGGCAGGGAAAACTAAGGAAAAGCTACACCAAAGTACCGTCTGCAGTCAGATTTAGGGTGAATGTTCTCAAAACCTGTTCTGTCTCACACTAAAATACTGTGGACTTGAGCATTTTGTCCAAAAAGCTGATCAAGAACTGCTGAAAAAGGAACTGAAAACCTAAAGCAGGATAGTCTTCTAGATCCCTGAACCCAGGGCAGGTACATTGTATTTCTGAGGCTACTATAAAGTCTAAGTCAGCCTCTCTTGACCTATTTTGGTACCTGAACTAAAAGAGGGTAGTAACACTATGTCCTCTCACCTATTTATTTCCAATTAGTGTCAATTTTAATCACAGGTGCCACCAGAGACTCTTTCTAAATGCATTTCATTACTTTGGCCAGCCTGGAGGGTTTCCCCTGGCACCCCCAGACGGAGGAGCAGAATAAATAGATCCAGTGCTATAGTGACAAGCAAATTCTTTGAAATAACCTAGATCTCAGCATATGTGCATATTCATATATATGCAGTAAGACACATCCAGCATCAGACTGAACAGAGGACATCAGATAACACAGCACAAGTGCAGAAAGCAAGTATAAAATGAGCCTTGATCAAACAGTTTCTACTTCATTTATTTTTGTCCTGCTCTGACTGGTGTAACTTATAATTAGTCTGTGCCTGCAGTGCTGTGGTTCCAAAGAATGGTGGATTAGGGAGAAACTCTAGAATTTCTCCTTAACTTGACAAGTTATAACCTGAAAAGCTACACTTAGTCCATTAAAGATTTTTCACAGTGACATTTTAGTGCAGCTAGGGAAATATGCCACTGTGCCATTTATCATTTTCAGGCCATGGACAGTGGAAAGGAGGTTGCTATGAGGAACAAAATAAAATAGATTACGCGTATAGAAGTGAGGTGAAGAATACTGATAAATATACACCACTGAATGTCAGCAAATGTCACTTGAGAAGCCATTTGCAGCTACCAGAACAGCCCTGCAAACCAGCAAAAGTAGCAAAACCAGGCAAAACAAGTTGGGTGTACTCACTTCCACATGAATAAGCAATAAACCTCTCTGAAGTTACACCAGAAAGTTGTTGAATTTGATAGATGAATCTTTTCCAAATTGTTCTGCCGCATAATTGTATATGGCTACAAAGGACTCTGGATGGTTTAAAGTGAGAAAGAGAAAGCATTGCTGGGAATGCAACAATTGAAGCATTTTTGTTCAAACATTTGTATTCTGATTTGTATTAAAGGGACAGTATGAACAAAGAAGTGATTCATCACACCACTTTTTCTTCCATAGGGCTGCTCTTTTTTTCTCTGTCTGAACTTCACTGTCAGAACTATTGCATTACTACCATTTCTCCTTTAAATACCTCTGCCACTCTAGCAACGGGACTTCGAGTTAAATCAGTTTGGGTTTGGTAGGCAGAAACATTACAAATTAAAGCTTTTCTACTGGAAAACTTCTAATGGTAGCTATCTAGCATGGCATCTAAGTGTAAGTGAAAGACCTGCAAGACATCTATCTTTCCAGCAGCGTATGAGTTGTAGATCTATGGATCAGCTCCATTTTGGGTTATAGACATGCTGACCTAGAAAAAACTCTCCTTGTGAAAGTTACAATATTTGAGAGACAATATAAAGATTCCTTCGGGCTTATTTTAATCTGGGCTGTCTGCAGCCTCTTGAATCTCTGCTCTTCATTGATAATAAACTGAAGATCTTTGACTCAGAAAAAATCTCCCAGGAAAAAAATAGAAGTTCTTAAAATTTCAGAAACTCTGTCTGCTTTTGTATTTAATTTTCCATGAGATTCTTCCTCACAAATTCTAATTTATCTTAGCAAAATCAGAGACAGCCTGCATAATTTTGATTTCATGAGACTGTTATCCCCAGACATCACACTCATGCAAATTTCAGATCAGTTTTGTTTTCATTAGTGAAAAGCAGCAACATGGATCACATAAATGGGGTCACACAAGAACTCCTTTATTCAAAATATTTCATACATGCTAAGATATGCTGATTGTAGAACAATTTCAGTCAAACTTCTCACCATATGTTCATGTAAAAGCTATAAACAACCAGCCTCACAATAGCATCCTAAAGCCAGGGAGTTTAAATCTTTGAAGAGAACGAATTTCTTGTACTTACTGATCCTGTAGATAGAGTAAGGGTGAACCTTCCTTTCTTGGGCAGGATGTTTATACAGTGAATTTTCTTTGTACTAGTCTTCACTCTATTCTTGCAAAATCAAAATCAAAAGTGATCCTTATTAGTCAAACCAAACCCTTTACTAAATTGAGTGTAAAGCCTGGTTTAGAAATTAACAATGAAAATCGGAAAACAAAGATTAAACAGATGGGTTGAACTTTCCTGAACTGCTCCCCGCTCCCCTTCCCCCAATTCTTCGAAAACTGAAGTAGTCTTTGAGGCAAAACAGGCGTTTGACAGCATCTGTCATCCAGAAGTTCGTAGATGTTGTGCTGCTTCTTTGGTCTTGTTTTGAATCTCTCTGTCAATTTGAATAGATGCAACAGAGTCTCTAGGAGTGATGCTCACAAGCTGAGAAGGCAAGGACCGTGTGGGATGCAACAAAAGGGAAAAAGATCTATCAGATTGTTACCTCATCATGAATATCAGTGTCCCCAAAAGCTTCTCTTTTTACACAAAAGATTAGAGTTTGGTGAAAAGCGCAAGAAAGCTTATCTATCATTTATCGTTGAAATTTAATATGTTACATAATAATATACCTAACGGATTTTTTCAGAAATTCTGAGACGTAGTGTATTTGCACATACTCATCTTCAAAAGAGACAAAAATACAATTTCTGAAAGGGTATTGGAAAAGCAGAAATGCTTGGCCTAGAGGTTTTAAATAAATTCTTGAACAAATAGGCAGCACATGGATAAATAGGCTGATTTTGCGACAAGCGCTGAAAAGAAACTTCTGGTTAGCAGCCTGCTTAACCTCATGAATGGTATAGTCCTTCCTTCCTCCATCCTAAGCATGAAAGCTGCTACCCACACCCCAGACTTGATCTAAACTACTGAATGTGATAGAGAAGTGCCTACCGATGTTGGATCAGGCTTGGCAGCCTCCAGGCTTGACCCTGTAGGCCTGAATCAGCCCAAAGCCAGCCTGTGCTTCCCCATGGCCAGAAGTCCTTCCAATGCAGATGTTAAGGTATGTGCAAAATATTTGAATTGCTTAATCAGACAGCCCCGGTCCTTTGATAAAAGTGGAAATTTTTCCTGAGTAAAACAGTACAGGTTTTGTATTGGTACAGATGGTAATAATGAAGAATCACAGTTTCTGAGTTTTTTTGATACATTTGTCTTTCTGAGTAAAAGGAACATATAGTTCTGAAGGGTAGGCGAAGAAGATTGTGATTTTTGCCCTTTTTTATTTTAATGGCTAAACATTGTAATGCTAGCTAAACACAAATTCTTGTCTGTTAATAGGTTCCTCTAGTTTGTAATAAATAGGAATGCTAATGACTAAAATTTGGTATTTGGTATGCATTAGCTTTTGTAAGTCTTTTCTTTACAGGCTTCATTGACATTCAATATGGCAAGCTTCCTTTGAAACATATTTATAAAATAACTACAGTATAATTAAACCAACAAAGCCATCTTTTAAGTAAGCTTAATAGCTCAGTTTTTCACTCCATAAATTTTTTATTTTAAGGAGGAAAAATAGTTGTACTCAATTCTACTTTATATTTCATTTCCCATATAATATTTTCTTTTCATTTGCAATCTGTGCATATCTAATTCTTGACAGCTGTGATTATTAATAAAGGTGCATGAAAAACATGCTTCAGAGATTCTTCCACAAGAATATTTTTTTGTTAATGAGAACTAAAACATATCTTGACAAAGACAATATAGGTAATATATATGTGTATATATACATATTTCAATAGCTAATGGTGGTGTAGTTCATACAGAAAAATGGATTAATAGATGCGGCAGGTAATACTCGAAGTGGATGCTGTTTGACAAATGTAACTAAAAATATTTTAATTATATAAAAGCAATAGGTAAATAAAAGCAATTATATTTAATTTCGCTTTCAGCTTGGGAGCATTTTCTGTAAGCTTTAATAGAGGGGAGAGCCTGTGCAGAAGGCTAATGGTATAGCCACTGCTAGCGCTACTCATTACGGTTTCTAAGCAGTACTTATTCTGAGGTATTTCTCTGGAAGAATACAGTGTTCTTCATAAGGGTACTTGGAGCCTGATAAGTCTAATTCATAATAATATCTACCTCATTCAGAAAATTAAAGTTTACAGAGTCCTCAGCAGTTTGAAAATCTTTATACTATTTAGAAGCACGATCATGTTTACTTAAGGGCAAGGTAAAGAGTGATAACTCGCATTATAGTAAGTAAAGTGGAATCTTGTAACTGTTTCTTAAACACTGTCCTCTACAGGCACAATAATATTGAGACCCCATTTACGGTATGAGGAATAAAAACAGTTGACATCATTGTTATAATCTTTATTTAAAACTGTTACCAAGGTTACTAATTATCATCACTGTGTGCAACAGGTCCCTCTGAAGCAGTATCTTTACAGATGAACTGTAATGTGTAGGACTGTTATAAAAGGCACAAGGGATTATGCACAGGCAAAAATGCTGCAAATCACACAAACACGTCTACATTATACGGTGCATCACTTTGCAAAACCTCCGCTTTCAATGCTGAAATACGCGATGCGGCTTTTTGTTTAATTCGAGCATTTAGAGAGATGTTAACTGTGCCCTGAAGTGGCTCCGCAAATGTCGGAGAGCAGAGGAGGTAGGGGCTACAGTGACCACTAAAACCTGCTGCTGGAAAATGTTCTCGTGTCTTCTCCACTCTTAGCGGGGCCCCTGATTTTACGGGGAGATCTGCCTCCGTTGTTTTAAGCAGGACTGCAGGGAGACAACTGAAGCTGAGACAAGGCCCGCACGGCCTCCAGAAGGGGGATCTCGCCTGGGGTGACAGGGTGGCTAAAGCGAAAGCGGGGCGGCAGGTGACGTCCCGCTCGCCCACCGGCCACCACCTCCGTCCCCCGCTAAGTCACTCCACCCCGCCCTCAACTTAATGACACAAATCCGGGCTCTTAAAGTCTTTGCGACTGATCGTACTCGCTCATTTATAAATAATGATCTCCATATAGATGCATAACAACAACATACCAGAAGTGTTTGGGGAGAAATCCGATTAAAGTCTATAGCTTTTTTCCCCTCTCTCCCGGAGCAAAAGTCTTGCCACAGGTCAGCTGCCGCGGCCGGCCCAAACTGCGGGGTTAAAGGGAAGAAAAGGCTCCAGGCGGGCCGCTTCCCCCGGGCGGCGGGAGGGGGCTGCCCCGGCCCCCTCGCCCTGCCGCCCCCTCGCTCGCCCGGCCAAGGACGGAGGGAGGGAAGGAGGCTCGGCCGGGCATTTTAGGGGGAGGGAGCGGCCGCCCTGGTCCGAGCGTGAACTCTGCGCCCGGGACCGATTCCCCCCCGGCGCCAGCATCCCCGGGCGGGGCCGTGGGGCCGCCCCGCTCCGCCGGCACCGGCCCGGCCTGGGGTGGCGGTGACGCAGGACCGTGCTTTCCCTTCCTCTTTCGGGCGATTTAGGGGAACTAGAAAAACAAACATCGGGCCGTTTCATGAAACGGTGGAGAAAACTCCGAAGGGAATGAGAGCGGGGCACATCCTTTTAGAGGAAGGACAAGGGTTCTCTGAGGAGGGAAAACAAAAGATGACAGTGGTGGCTGTAACCCCACCATGAACCAGGGACCTTCTGGCCACGCTCGGAGAGCTAACCTCCCCGGACTTCCCATTACCTCTCCATGACACTTCACTAATGCTCACACAATGGCCAACTGAGCAGTTTAAGTAAAGATATTTTAACCTGAACTAAACATTGTCTCCAGACAATAGGATGCAAAGCAACATCTGGTACCACACATAAACAATGCTGTGCAACAGCATATGCTCGACGTCTGGAAGTTTATGTCAACGCTAAGCAGTCGAGGAGGCTGTCGCTGCTCGGCATGAAATCTTAATAAATGGCTGTTTGCTGTGCTTCCGAGATGAGCATCTAGGATCCTTCCTCTCAGGGCATCCTCTTCAGGTTGAGACTGCCCGGCAAGACATCTTCGGACCGCATCCGCGTCTCTTCCCCCCCGCCCTAGGAGCAGACCACCAGTGAGAAATGCCACGGGGAGAGCCCGTGCACCGGCCTCGGGACAATACCGGGTTACCCCTTCCCGCTGCGGCTCCGGCTCCGGCGAGCACGGCTCGGCCGGCGGCGCCGGTGGAAGCGGCGGGCGCTGAATGGCCAACTTCAGGGAAGCGCTTCTTTAAAGAGGAGGCTCTAGGCTAATGAAACAACGGGAGGTGACTATTGCAAACAGCTGTTCCTCATACATATTTCATTATACAATCAGATAATGCGTCTTACCACCTTCTCAATTATTCACAGATAAACATTTTCAAGACGTTTTGACATCTGTCTTAGGGCCTGCTATTAATTTAGTAATCACTATGGTTAAAAATGTATGGGGACTGCACCTCACAGTAACTCGGATTTTTCTTGCAACTACCGTAAGAGCTCGCCCTAAGCAGCTCTTCAGGTCAAGGAGAGCCCCGAGATGGAGGGAGCACAAGACCTTAGCTCTGCAGCCCTCGGGCTGCCGCTCCGGGGGGGCTGCGCCGGCCCCGCGCCCCGTCCCTGTGTGCCCGGGGCTGCGCAGCGCCGGGCGCCTCCCGGCGCCCTCCGGAGCTCCCGGGGAGAAACCATGGGCGGAGGAGGCCGAGGGGGGAAAGAGACGGCACCTTCCCTCCCTGGCAAGCCGTAAAAACACCCAGAAAAGTCGCGTCTGCCTCTTCCGTCGGGCTCTGGGCGCAGGCGCTGCCGCCCCTCTCGGCGGGAGAAGGGCGGTCACGGCTGCCTCGGGCCGGCCCGGAGGGGGACACCTGCCCGGCCGGGAGGTGCTCCGCCTGCCCCCCGCCCAGTGTCCCTGCCGGCCGGGGACGGCGGGGTGCCGGTGGCAGCTCCCGTGGCTTCGTTCCCCGCGGGACAAAGCCCGCGGGTCCCCGGCCCCGCAGCGAGACGCGCTCCTCCTTCCTGAGCGTCGGAAACTTCTGACAGCAACTTTGTTTCGCTGCTGCTGAGCCGGTTGTAAACCAGCACGGCTTTAGGAAGTCGCAGCATCTTAGAACTGCCTCTTTTGTGTCTCTTCCTTGGCAATTATCCTTTTTCTCAAAATAAAGCGCACACCACCCCCAAAACGCACTTGTACACGCACAGAAACAGATGCTATACATGGGCATTAAAGGGCAAGTTAAACGAGCAAACGGGAGAATCAAATCTCGACAACTCTTTCAGACATTTTATCGATTAAATTAGGCCACTCAGCGCCTTTCCTCCCTCCCCTTCCCCAGGTTACCTCTTTTTAACCTCAAAATCCACACACAATCGGCGCCTTTCACGACTACCCCCCTCCCCTCCCATGCCCAGGTAAGCAGATGGGAACGCTCGCGTACTTTCCCGTCCTGCTACGTAAGATCTTGATCGCAACTAGTTTCTAGAGCTGCGGTCTCGACAGTGATAAGGGGAATCTGTTTTGCAGAAGGAGCAGGACCCACGCGTGAGCCAGCACAACGAGGGAGAAATGGTATTTTTAGCCTGGCCAGACTCCTGTCCCCGTCCCGCGGGGGCATGGCCACCCCGAGCCGCCCCCGCGTAGGGACCGCCGCCGCCCGCCGGTTCCACCAGCTCCCAAAGCGCTGGCCATCTCCGCTCGGTGCATCCCGGCGGGTACTCGGCTGCGGGTGGGTTTGCTCTAAAGCCTCAGCCGGAGTCCCGGCCGTGAATTTCATTTTAATCGCACCGCCAAGAAAAGTGCCGGCACCCAGGACGGCTGCGAGTGTAAAGGCCTTTCTGCCTCGCAGGTGACGAAAGGCAGAGGAGGATTTGGGAACAGCCAGAAGAGGGGATGCTCTATAAAAAGGAAACGAGAACTCTTAGTGCTCCCTTCAAAGTATTGCCCACATTTGAAGACCTTGCCTTCTCTGGAATGCTCTGTAAACAGCGCAAGGGTTAGTGGCGAGCTCTGAGCCTCTGGTTCAGATCTACCTGGAACCCTTGATTTTAAAAGTCAGAAATAGGGGAAATCGGACTGTGAATGTGCGGAGGGAAGACCCTTCCACCTCAGCAGCGTTCATTATATTTTAATGTGAAGTGTCAAAAGCCCGCTGGAATCTTTCTGCCAGCCGCTCTTGAATTGGTCCTGCACTCTCTCAGAGCCGGTCTGTGCCGACCTGGCTCTTGACATCAGCTCTGTGAGTCCTTGTTATAGTTTCAACACTGTACTTGCAACTGTGCCCCCGCAGAGCCGTCCTGCTCCCCGTCCCTACCCCAGCCTCAAGACGTCCTTCGCCCTATTGATGTGTGCTACAGCCAAACAGGGCAAAAAAGACGAGAATTGTATTCGACAGATGCTGCTCACTCGTGAATAACAGGTTCAGCGCATACGGTATCTCTCGCCATTATCCTGTAAGTTAATATCGAGTAGCAATAGCTGTCTAAATATCAAAATCTATTTTTAGGGGATGCAGAGCTATGACCTCTCCATCTGACCTTCAGGAACCGCAGGCTGGAAAACAGGGCAAATGAAGAAAGGGGGAAAAAAAAGTATAAGCCCAGGATTACAATGGAAATTCGTGCGTGGCAGAGCTGGGCTGGGCTGTCTTTGTTCCGAAATCCTGAAAGGACTTGAACCTTTAGGACGGCACCGGCCCTGCGGCCCAGGGGAGGAGCGGCTCTGTCCGGCTTCTCTGTGCCCCTGCCGCGATCGCGGTGTTGCTTCCTCCACTTCTGCACAGCTACAGAAGTTGTTGTTGTCGGGTTTTGGGTGGGGTCGGTTAGTTTTTTTTCACAATAAAAAAAAAGACGTGGGGGGAGGACGGACAAAAGAGCGCCGTTGACTAAGGAGCAGGTCTCTGTGAGAACTGAGGGAGCGGAGAGCTCAGCAAAGTGCAGAGCCACGGCTCAGGAAATCATTTGGCACCGAGGGAAAGGGGTGTTGGGGGTATTTTCTTATTTTGAGCCTCAAAGCCTTCCCAGCACAAACGGGGTGTGCGTGGAGGGAGCGAGGCTTAGGGAGTTTTCCCGGTCCCTCCCCGGCACGCAGCAGGATGGGGGGAGCTGGGCGCTCTCGGGCGCTGCCCGGGGGTGCCTGGGGCCCCCGGCAAGGCAGTGTCGGGGCCTTGGGCAGGGACCCCGTGACATCCCATGCTCTCGGGGATCGCCCCCCGCGCACCCCCTTTCCCAGCGGGCGGGGAGGGGGAGGATGCTCCGTAGGGTCCCAGAGCAGGCGTCAGTGTTACAAAGCGCACCCCCTCGAGGGGAGCTGGAAAAGGGGGGATAGCAGGGGGGGCTAAGAAGAAGAGAATAATCCCAAAGTACTTTTTTTTTTTTAATGGAGTCATCGAGTGCTCGTCCAGTCTGAATTAACAACTGCATAAAACTAGACTGACTGCACACCCGCCCTCCCCCCGCCCCAGCCCCGGCTCCCGGCGGTAATATGGCGCCTGCGAGCGAGAGAAGCACTTTTCTCGGTGTTTAGCAGTTGAAATGTGCTCCCTGAAGGTCACACCAGGCGACGCGCCCGTTGGCTGCCGCGCAGGGCCGGGCCGCGGGCTGGGCCGGGCCGGCGGCAGCGCCCGCAGCCCCCGACCGCCATCCCGCCGGGGACAACAGAGCAGCTCGGAGAGGCTCCCTACAGCCAAATATGCCCCGGCTCGGGTTTTTCCTCCCCTTCATGTTTCTGCGTCTGCAAGGGAATCGTACACAGCTTCCCTCTATCTTCTTAGGAAAAAAAAAAACAAACAAAAAACAAAACCGACCAAAACACTCATTAACCGACCACCTAAACCAACCCGGGGCTCGGAGGGAGTTATTCCTCGTGCCTGGAAATTAAAAGGCTCAAATCTCCTACGTGGCCGTGTTGAGACACGGGAGCACTGTTCGCAGCTACTTTAAAGCGCCAGTCCCAGTCGGTTTGGAGGTCGGAGCTACTGTTCTTCAGTAAGAGAAGTGTAGTTCAGGGGGAAAACGCTGTCCCCGGGGGGTGTGCAGGCTCTCTTGCCGCCGTCTAAGTGCACCTACCAAGGGAAAAGAGAGGCAGGGCTGCTCACCGTGCTGCTTAAATGCTCTCTTCTTTCTGCCACCGGGGGCTAAACAAGCAGCAAGCTTCTCTAGCTATCCGAATAAATTTAGAAAGATGATTAAAAAAGAAAAAGAGCTATTCTTGGCATTTGCGTCCCACTTGAGAAAAGGGCCTGAAAAAAAAAAAAAGGATCTCCCAAACTCTTCCCAACACACTTGGCAATAATCTCCTGTTAAATCTTGGGTCTTGCTACCACATTAGTCTCCGTGATATTGCATTCCAAAGAAAATAGATTGGGTATTAGGAGAGGAATCCCCTCTTCCTAATGAATATTTACCCTGAGGTCATTACATCCGTAATGGTCCTTGCTAACTTACCTTGCTCCCCTCTTTCTCTGCTAGAGACTGGGATTTCAATCACAATGCCCTCGATTTTAAAGTGCCGTGTACCATTTAATGGCGGGGTGCAGGAGAGGTTAGAATATTATTGACTTCGTGCAATATATAAGATGGATACATTTAAGACTTTTAACTTTTGTTGCAATGACACGCTGTATTTTTATGAGATACCTATTATGCAGACAGAACCATTGTGCTGTAGCTGCCTCACAGTTGCTGGATCGTTTCTATCAGATGAAAGATTTTGAATAGTTTTCTTTCAACAATGCATCCTTTTGGTCTTGATACAAAGAATGTAGGCATGGTATACACTTAAACAGCTCTGTCACAGAGCAAGATTAAATAGAGTATATATCGAATCCTGTCTGCGGTATAATACGTACAGGGAACAGAATGGAGCTCCCTCCGCCGCTGAAGGAGCACATTAAGGTCTGATGTCCTGGGAGCATCTTCCAGATTTCCCTTATCTCTGATATTTCGTTAAGCTGTTAAAAATCTTTACAGACGGGCTTTAAAATCGGCTGTTTCTCGCAGAAAGACCGAGTTTGATAACAGAGTCTTTCAACAAAACCTACTGCTGGCGCTCCAGTAAAGGGACAAGTTGCGCGCTATCCAGTCCCCCATCTCGGCCCCCGCGCCTGTCCCGGGCGGGCGGCTTTTTCCTGCCCTGTCGCAGAGGCTAAAGAGGGACACCGGCTCAGCACAGCCCCCGGTGTGCGTGTGCCCAACCCCGTCCTCACCCGCGGCGGCAGCCCCGGGCCGGGATGCGGGCAGGCGGTGCCCGCGGCCGCCGGTGCCAGGCGTGGGGGGCTGGGGGTGCAGCCCGGGGAGGCTCCGCGCCCGCGGCTCCCCCTCCGGTGCTCGCTCGAGCGACTTGACCAAAGTGCACGTGCTGAGCCCAACTTCCCTCTCCCCAGCTTTGTGCTCTCCGCTGATTGAGTCCCCATATTAAGCTCGAGATCCTTTCTAAGCAACTGCTAAGAAGTCAAGAGCATCCTTGCTTGCTTTCTCTCCGTGGCCTTTCATGCCCTCAATTTGTTATTCTACTGACACTTTTCTTAAAGTTAGCGCCTAGCATTGAAACATTAGCAACAAAAGCCCTGGAAAATCTCTCCCTCCTCACCACTAAATCCTCTAATGGGTCTGTGCGTGTCGAATTTTTATTTGATTTCCAATAATCTCTAGCACTTCAATATTAAACCTACCTCAGCCCAGTGCCTCACCTATGGGATATTTTTCAGTGTTGCTTTGGAAAGTAGAGACGCTCAGATTTCCTTCCACGTTCACCCACTAATTTATAAATGAGTGTATACAGCTGTCTTCGTGTATATCTGTGTCTCTATATCTGCAGTAGCGCTTTCATTTTGTGTCAAAATAACACATCCTGTCACTCCACGCCAAAAGTATATTTATCGAATGAAATAGCACCGCAAGCTGCATCTTCTTTATCAAACCTTCATTTCTGTTTTACCCAATTGTTAAATATCTTTTCATTTCTTTTCCTATTTTAAAATATGTATTACAGTAATTGTTACTTGGAGGTCTTTTGTGTATCTATAGCTCCTTTGATTCATATCTTTTCCTTTCTTTTAATCTTGTTATGCGAAATTATATACACATTTCTCAGGAAATCCAAGGAGCATAACTTTATTAAATAAAAACCTCCTAATCCTCGAGTTTTGCGGCAAATACCAATTTTTAAAGTACACGCTCCTAACCCATGGGGTTTTTTTGAATGAAGATCCCTAAGTCCTCTTCACTTTATTACACGGATTTGGTGAAATGATTCTTCAGGCTCTCTAATTTAAATAAGTTTTAGTGTGAACTAAGAATGAACATTATCCTCTAACCTGAGGTCAAGTGAAGGGTGATTTGCATGACAAAGAATAATTCCCATTTTGTCCAATATGAAACAACTTCACCTTCGGCATCATTAAGAAGAGTTTAGCACTTTCAGGGCTTTGGGGGTTGGGTTTTTTTTGGTAAATAGTTGGCTATGTATAGCGCAATTTCCCTTTTATAAATCACAATACAAAGGCTGACTTCTTGTGCTCTTGAATTTCGGCATTATTTTTATAGCCTTAAGTAGAGTGAATTTGCACCTGCTGGCATTTAAACTTTAACATATTAGCTGGGGAGGACTTATCAACCCAGCGCACTGCCTCGAAGCAAATTAACAATCTTCATTAAAGTTTGGGGGGGTGGAGGGGGGGAGATGTGACCATTTGAGACGCTGTCCCGGATCTCTCCGATCTATACAGTTTCCGAGTGGATTATTTGGGGTCTTTACAGCAGCAGAATTACCGCTTTACTCCCCCTCCCCCCAACACATATTCGCTTCCAAATTTCTACTTCTCGCCCGGCACTTTAACCCTCTCGGTACCTTCTTCCCCTCCGCTTGGAGCGATGCCCTGCGGAGAAAGGTTGCGAAGAGGCAGGGGCAGGTCGACTGCGCTCCCCGTCTCAGCCTCGGCGGCCTCCCGCTCCCACCCCACCTCCCTTTAAGAGCACTTCCCCCAAAAAATATTAGGTCGTGCTCTTGGTTGTTTCTCCTCTCTCTTTTATGGTCACTTTGAGCTGAGCTTGCTCCCACTCCTCGTCTTCCTCACATTCGCGTACTAACGCACACACTACAGGAGCCCATGAGGAAGTGATCTTAATCTAAATATCAAACTTACCGTCCGGAGGATCCTGCCTTGGGAAAGTTCTGCTCTGTTGGGTCTCAGAGTTAAGGAAACCCCCGTCATCCCTCATTAAGAGCTCAGGTCTTGGGGAGAGGGGCTGCTGGCGGAGGGCCACGGGCGGGGAGCTCAGCTCCCCGGCTCTGCCCGCCCGGCGGTGCCGGCTCTGCGCCCCGAGGGGACCCGGACCCCCTTCCCCGCACGCGGTTCTCGGGCCGGGGGCGCCCCGGGCAGCGGCCCCAGGACTTCTCCGGTGGACACGGGCGTGCGCACCTAGCCGTGGCTCCGCGGGGGGATCGGCGTGCTCCCCGCGGAGGGAGCGGGCCCCAGGGCAGCGCACCGGCTCTACCCGGCCGCCAGCTTCCTTGCGGGGGTGGAGGGGTGGTCGTGTGCTTGTTCACAGCTACACCGGGAAAGTGGGAGCATTTCGTGTTTACAACCGGCCCCGGCTTGTATTGGTGAGATGTAGTTCAAGCAGCGCTCCTGTGTGTCGCGGGCTCTTAACTGGAGCTTTGCTCAGTCATTGAGAGCAATAGAAAGTATATGGAAATCAATATATAGACAGTGTGGAGGGCAGATAATGGATTCGAGTCAGTGAGTGTTATAATCTGCATTATGGGCTTCCTATTGTTTAGACTGAGCACAAATTTCCAAAGGGTGAAGTGTTGGGTTTGGGTCCTCCCCCCCCCCGCTCCTTCTTCT
>VZTG01005340.1:46997-93060 GCA_013397845.1 Melanocharis versteri
GCCGCTGCTCGCGAACGCCCCGGCCCCGGGGGGTCGGGGGGGGGGGGGGGGGGAGCGTGGCCCTCCCGCCGTCTCTCCCCTTCTGGCATAACACCCTTTCCCAGCTCCTCCGAACTGTTTATTTTGCCTGGAACAAAAGGTGTGTGTGGCGGGGTCGGGGGAGGCGGCCCATTTCCAGCAAAGTCCAGGCACGGCGGTGACATATGTCTGTCATTTTCGGATGCGGAAAGCAGGGATGTGCAGTGCCGAGCCTTCTCCTCCTTATTCCCTGGTGAAGGTGCTCGGAGGAAGCTGTCAGAGGGCTTTGAGAGGATAAGACAGAGCAGCCTTAAAGAGGAGCTTTGCAGCTGAGTGGTTGACTGAATCCGTTTTACCTATGTACGTAAGGTTTCGTATTCATAGCCGTTGTCTGTACGTTGATACATAATCTCTCGCCCTTGTTAATTCTCAATAGATGCAGAGATAACTAATCCTCCCAGATAGATAGACACGGGCAGATTACGTGAGTGCAGTCTATCTACCTATCTGTCTGTATAGCCCCACGCGCATATACATAAGCGCATAAAGCGATTTCACTGCGTTTTCTTCCGCGGGAGTACACAGAAGTGAGCAGATAAAGACCCAGACGCCTTGCCTAGCAGGTGTAGAAGTATTCGGCAAGAATAAACATACATGTATCATTCACATATTCGGGGCTACTTGTTGTTAGAGTTTTTATGTCCTGCACCCACTTTCTCTCCCTCTCCTTCTCCGCAATGTAGTCGAGTTTTATACAAACACGTACAAGCTTTCTTAGCGAGGAAAATCATGGAAAGAGGGAGAAGGAGGCTAAAGATTGGGTAGATCCGGAGTCTCTAAAAAAACCAAACCAAACATAGCTCTCCCCCTCCCCCCAACCAGCAAGACCGCACTTGAAATTATTTATCTGCCTGACAAAGAGACCTATCTGAAGTCAATGGAGATATTATTTTGGTTGCCCAAAAGTGTGCCCGTCCTTAAGGCCATCCAGCATCTACAGCAAGAGTTACCTAGGCTCTGCTTTGTTCTGATTTTTAGCATACATATTTTATGGATGCCAATTGCAAAAAAAAAAGCGATCTTGGGATGCCTGCCGAATGTTGCCCCGAGTGTGCTTCTGCTCGCCCCAGTCCGGGGGTGCTCGGGCCCCCTTTTCCCAGGAAAGCCGAGCACGATGGCGCCGGTGGGGCAGCGCCCGTTGCCGCCGGCTGCGCAAACACCGTGGTCTGAACTCGGCTGAGTTTGCAAATGTCGTTTAGTACCTGCCCGCCTCCGCGGATGGGATGGCTTTGCAGCCGCTTGGGAAGGTGCCCGGCTCGGGCCCGGCGGGAGCAATCCCACGGTTGCCGCAGAGTCTCGGCCACCCCGGTCCGGCCCGGCCCGGCCGAGCCCGGCCCGACCCGGCGACCCTGCCGGGAGCGGTCCCTGCCGGCGCAGCGCAGCGCAGCCTGCCAGCAAAAGCTCTGCGCAACGGGAACCCTGCCCCCGGCGCGGGGCTGGCGGCTGGGGGTGTTCGAACGCCACCTCACTACTCCTCGGTGAATATTAAACATCATTGTCTTACAAATGAGGAGAAACCGCTACCGTCAGAATAATAATAAACTACCTCTTGAAACCCCAAGTCTCTTACAGCGGGGCGTTAGAGACGACGAAGCTCTTAGCGCTAAAATCGGATTCCTCCCACCTGCGACTTCCCCGTGTCCTGGTGTCCTGAAACTGTTCGTCTTGTTTGTCACCTTTGTTCTGCTATCAGCGATACGATACACGCTGGTCCCCACAAGAATGATGGGATGATTTCATCCCCGATGAATTCCTTAAACTCTTCTCCCAAAAGGCGTACTTTCACTCCGATTCTGCCCTTCTGATGATAAAGTTGTCTCCTTGACTGGAAACACGGGGGGACGTGGGACTTTGTCACTGAATCTGGGTCAGCAGGGGAAGGCAGCTTATGTTCCCCGGCCAAGGTTTTTCCCTTCGGCTAATGACTTTGTCCTGTGTCAGTGAAGTCACTAAGACTTGTTTGTGTCTGCAGGTCCAGAGCAAACGATGAAGAATCCTTGGATTCTACACCTCTCTTCTGCGGCTGTGAATGAGTGAGCCAGTCACTCGAGAATAACCGTGTATCAGAGGGGAAACAGCTCCCTGCGAACAGGGAGCGCGTATTAAGAAGCAGCTTCCCGAGCTGTATTGTTCAGACTGATGCTTACTTGTCTCATTACAAAATCAAGAGGCTCCTCCGTCTCATGAAACATCCTAGTGTTACATCTCGAAAAGGGAGAGGAAAGTCCGAAGAAGTGAAGGTGACAGGTTGAAAAATCGAGGCAGGAAGCAAGCCCCACCACCCTTCCAAAATAAAAACCTCTTCACTCAAATATTGCACCAAATAAACCACAAATCTATACGTAATCAATACTGATCTGGAACCAATCTGTTCCTCCCCAGCTTTGTGCGGATCCAGGGCTGCAAGTGCTTGTGATTACAGAGAGTAGGAGGGTCATTTTCTAACAAGGGTGCTCACTGTATCTGAGCTCCAAATTATCCAGAGAGGACAGATGGCCCTTCTGATCTTATAATGAGAGCAGGGAGTGATTATCAGCCTGAACCAAAAAATGATGCTCTGCTGACATATTTTCACAGTTCTGAAATCTGTGCTTGCACTTATGCCTCGCTTCATATCCCTCTTCGTTTAATTTAGGCATCGTTTGGGATTTCGGAGGGCTGTGTGAAATCCGTTCATTTATCTCTGTCTGTGCGTCTGTGTCTCTCTCCCCATGTATCTATCTAGGACATGTGTACAGACACAAAACAAAGGAAAGCAAAAGGTCACTTCACAGGAACTCTTAACCCAAATCACGCTTGGCAAAATATTTATATATAAATATATTTGCCAATAATTAAGAAGCCCAGCTGCCTCCCGGATGCCTAGATTTTATGTCTGCTTCTTGGCAGTTTTCTGGAGCTGTTGCATTCCATCTTTGCAATTACTACAATACATGGTGAGTCAGCCCAGACCCCAGGTCCCTTTAGAAAAAAAAAACAAACCATACTTGTGTATGTGCATATTTGGGGCTTGTGTTCATGCTTTAACTGCTTTTTTTTTTCTTCCCAGAAGTATCTGTAGCAGAGAGCAGGATCCCCCATGAGGGAAAAAAATCATGATGGCCGACTGTAAAGGGAGATATTTCTTTCATTTGCAGATTTCTGCGACTTTTCAACCTAAAAGCCGTGTTAATCACCTTTACCCTGCACAGAAAATCTAACAGAAAAGGAGGGCCGGGGAAGCTCCTGGTGACTGGCAGTAGTCAGATCTCCATCCCTCTTTCCAAGTCCCTCGGAGGTGAACTTGCAATTGCAGAGAAGTTAGGTCAGTACAAACAAATTAAATCAGGGAGCTATTCAGTGGTTACACAGTCATTTCACTCTCCTATTTGCACTGTAATATTGCATTACCCTCTAATTGTCACATATACTTTTCGCTCTCCAAATATGGAAGACAAATACTGAATCCGTTTAAAGTTGCACCGCTTTCCAGGCTGCCCGGCTGGGCGAGGAAAGTCTTTTCTGCGTGTTCTTGCTGCCATCTACTGGTCCCACGGCTCGGAGCCAGCCCTTCACCTCTGAAACTTCCTGCTATTTTCACAGCCGAGCAGAAAAAGGTCTGTGGAAAACAGTGGGAAATGCACCTCATGGGAAAAGGCGTGATGATGTCGCCAGCGGCACTGGGAGGTCACCACGCCGTGAATTTTAAGCATAGGGAAAAACAACGCTTTTAGTTACTGGAGCTCCATTCACTACTTGGAACTAAGCATGTTCCCGTATCTTTGCAGACTCCAGCTCTAGGTGTAAGCTGATTTTATACAAATAAGACAGTTATTTCATATTTTTGGTGCTAAGAGCTTTTGATAATGTATTTTTTTAAGAACAAGCATTCCTTTCGCAGAAAAAAAGAGTTAAATATCCTATATAATTACCAGTGCCAGATTTAAAGGCAGCCAGTGCCAAAGTTTTCCCTGCTCCCTTTTCCCTCTTCAGTACCTATCTGAAGTCCACCCCCAAGCCTTGGCAGAAGAGGTGTGTCACAATATGTAAGTAATGTCAGTCTGGCTTTTTCTGTGTTTTGCAAACACTTTCTCTAGAAAGTACCTTTTTTTTCATAGCAGCAGCATTTTTTCCTGAGGCATCACCTCATGCTATTGTCTGTTTATTTCTAAATGACTGCTGATTTGAAATAATTACACCATCTAGTAATTTTATCCCACGAAAATCATACTATATACATAAAAAAACTTCTTGTAGGAATGTGTGCTTAGGAGAAATGTATAGAGCAATACATTTCATTTCCACCTGTAGATTGTCGGGACCAGATGAGCTGAGGGCTTGTCTGTCACTTAACTATGGAGGCTTGAGCTAAGTCTCCCAGGTTCCTATGGTCCCTCCAGTAAAGCCTCCACAATGCCCACGCTTTGGAGACACAGTGTACAGGGATTTTCTGAAGGCATCAAGAAGCTTCGGGGCATTCTGAGGGCAACAAGAAATTTTAGGCCTTGGATCCATCATCTGCCTTAGGTCAAACATCCCTTTCCAGAGCCCACCTGCAGGGCCTCGCTCAAGGGTCAATGATTTACCATCTTAAAAGTATTGCTGCCTCCATGGTCTCTTGCAATGTGCAAAACTTTGGTATTGATTTTTACTCCAAACAAGGCAGGGTATAGCCACAGTCAGCCATAGAAAACCTTTGTAGTTCCATGTGACAGAAATCCAGCTTAAGGAAAGGAGTTCTGGCTGGATGGGCCACATCCCCCTAGGGCAGTGACTTCTCTGGGTCCTAATTCCTTTTATAGCTTGGGTTTAGTTTTCAGGAGATAGGTTTCTGAGGTAGTGTTTCTGAGTCGCATTTCTTGATTTGTAAATCTGCCTGACTATTTTAATCATCCGCTGGCTCCATGTCACAGCTTCTGGGACACCTGGTCTTTGGTAGCAGGGACCTTCACCCAAATGAGGTTAAGAATGAAAAGTTTAAAACTCCAGTTTGCAGGAGAACACCGACAATGCAACAATGCAAGTGATGCAATGCTGAGACCTTAAGTCGTTTGTGCCTCTTTCTGAAAACCAGATAAACAGCATGGTCTGAACACAAGGAAACAGGACACACCATGCATTCCTCCATATAGCTAATCAATTAATAAAGCACAACCCACAGATTCCCACCTGGCCTCGACTTCAGTATCAAACAAAGCATACAGGGTTTTTTAAGGATATGCAAAGAATCATAATATGTATTTTGAGACTGTAGATTTTAAAAGTAAGACCAAAGACATTTATAATGTGTCATGAAACTGGCATGCCCTGGCAATCCCCTCCCATCCTGCCTACATACTCTTCCCATTTTGACATTTTCCATGAGATTTGAGCAGAGGAACAGCCTGGTATGAGGTACCTGAGATATTGATCAGCAGAATAAGGTCTTCACACAATGGCAGTGTCACATCCATCTCCATGAGATCTCTGAGGGTCACTCCATCTTTAATTGTGCCTTGTTTCTGATTAAGCAATATGGTGACACTCATACCTGTAGAAAGCAGATGTGACAGCCCTTGGCTCCTGAGTGACTAGCTAGCCATCCTGGGAAGCTACCAGCTACCTGCTTTTCTTTTACTGCTATTAGTCTGGGTTTGCCTGTTCAAAGAGATTCTACCCCAGCATATATGAACATCAAACACAGCACTATCTTTAAAAGCATTTAGGTTTTTTTTAGCAGGACATATTCATTGTACATTCTGCTGTGCCAGTGTGACATCCACATGACAGCTTATGGTCCATGATCACCCATTTTTTAATCTGCAAACCACTTTCACTTCCACTTGCATGATGCAGTGATCACTGCAATACGAGGCTGTATCGAGGCACATCCTGGCTGTGCGCATTTAACCTGTGTGCTGCTCTAAAATACCTGTGCTCCTGAGGTTGAACAGATGGCCAGAAAAGATGTTACACGATATCTCTGGTTAAATGCCTCTCTGCACATGGGAAAATTTTTTTTGGGCAGTATAGCATATGATCATATGGGTCCTCTGTGACCGAGATGCGAGCACACTGAGGACACAGCTGAGGCACGTTCTCAGCTTGAGCTGCGGTGCAGGAGAAAGATTTGTGTCATTTTGCTCATTCCAAATCATTCAGGGATCATGGCAATGGGCTTTGTGTTGAGACTGTTGACTAGCTTTTATTAAACCAGAGATTAATTTTATTCAAGGGAATGGCCCAGAATCTTGGGGAAGGCATCAAGAAGGATTCTGCAAAGCCCAGTGGAAAAATTATGTTATTGTTGTTTCAAATAGTGTTCAACATATGACTCTGTGAAACATAATGAGTAGCCTGAACATCTTGCTGCATCACTAATTCATAGTAATACAATTCTTCTTCCTGAGATGGTTTGTAGTACTTCTTGTACCACTTGTGAGTGGTGCTTTGAAGTCAATCAATGCTTATTGTTCAAGATTTTTAGCAGATTGCAAAACTGAGGGAATTTATTCCACGTGAAGGTTAACACTTCACACTTTTCTTTTAAGACAACAAAGAGGCAAAATTTTGAAATTTTAGATATTCATGAATATCTACACGAACTACCAGAATCTTCTGTTTTGGTAAGTTTGCAACACTCCATGCTAGTATGGATTTCTTTTGACTTAATGATATCAACTTTTCTATTCTCTTAATATAAATTGTAAAACCAAAGGGAAGCCTTTCAACAACTTAGAAATTAAATGCTCCAGTATTCTTTGCAAAGAACATTCACAGAATTTTCATCAACCAGTATTGAAATTGACAACTTAGAACTTTTATAACCAGTTCTAATTATCAGATAACAAAGTGACTAGAAGGACGGGAGACTGACTGCTCTGCAAAATAATAATTTACACTGAAACTGATAACTCTTATTACTATGATTTATGTGCTAAAATATGTGTATGTATTAGGAAACAAGGAAACTTACATTTAATTTAAATAGTATTCAGAGGACAACTATTGAGATATGAATGCCTTAAGCAATACTCCATGTAAGCTGATATTCCTACAGTCAGACAAAGCACAATAGGATAAATAGGATTTATTTTTTTTTACTTTGTTTTAAGAAGAGGATAACAATATTCTGTTTACAGTCTAACATGAATGCTGTTTGGTCTTCAAAACTACCATGAGGCTAAGTGGAGAGGAGAACATTTGCCGTGCACCTTTACACACTAATTGCAAACACTGCTCCTGGTACTGAACGTTCATTTGGGAATTCCTCAGGCTTCCCATGTGGATCTGGCCTACTCAGTGTACACATGAGATGATGTGGTTAACAAGTACCTCCTAAGAATTACCAGTTTGAGTGTCAAGTCCCTAAATTCCTTGCAGACCTGTGTCCCACAATGAATGATTGCTCCAGTACTTGAAAACTTTTCTTTTTCCTCCAAATTACATTCAGAGAACATTAAACCCTTTCCAGTCTCTTCAGCTGAAATATACCTGGTGAACTGCCTTCCTCTTTGATTTTTTCCATGCTTGTGCCAATGGGAAGTATAAAATGAAGCCTTGCTTTCATAGGGGACCAAAGCATCTCTGTGCTAAATCTGATGCTGCAGACTGGATAGATGAATTCTGAATGAATGATGGTCTTACCCCTGTGATATGCACTTTCAGAAAATGCTTCATGGCTCATCTTCCCTTCAAATATATTGAAGTGACATCTTTTCTGGCCTCTGCTGACTTCTGGCTGGAGTAATTTGGTCTTAGCAATCGTTAAGTGGTGTAGGAAATACTGTGCATTTTAGAACTGAAGCTTTGACATGATACAAGTTAGACCTCGTTGAGCAATTTGGATAATCATGTGTTTTATGGCTTTCAGATGTTCTTGCTGCAGCGTAAAGGTCCATAAATATTTAGAACAGAGAGTCTATGGTCCATTTATGCCTATTTTATGTAGCATTGTTTTTCTTTATTGAGGCTTGTTATTTTGTGTATGACAGCAGCACTGTAGTTTTCAAATAGGAAATATTTTTATTTTTTTCTGAAGAGTTTCTTGTAACACAGAAGCATTGAGGTGATCAGAAGATGAATTCTATTTTAACATCCACAAACTGGAAGGTATCAACAAAGATTAGCTGAAGAAAAATAAAGAAATAATCTATGACAGTGTTGAGAATGATTCTCAGAATTTTAAATACTTGTTAAAGGCTTTGCTGTATTTCACTTCAATAAACATCATGCTCCAGTTACTACTTGAAACCATAGGGGCATTATCCTGTGCAGCACTTATCAATATTTTAACACGTGAAAGTCAAATGATGTTGAAACATTGAACTATATTTCCATCTGTGCAAGCTAAAATGGTACAAATGCATCCTGTGTAATGGAATACTGCATCCCCAGTTACTTTCTTACAAGTGATACCTGATTCCTCTGTATTTTCTGTGGTTGTTTCCATTGCTCTGATGGTGCCCAAAGGAAGACTGTCTTTTAAAATTAATGTTTATAGCATTTAAGGGGTTTTAATCCAAACTGCCTCAAATCCAGAGAAAACAAATGCTTTGAAATTGCTAAAAAAATTAGTAGCTAATTTTCCATTGCCCTCGCCTTAGTGTTAAATCTTTCTGTGCATTTTGCGTGAAAACGGGTATTGGTACCAAAACAAAGACCCTGAGATTGGCTAGAGCACAAATATACTGCTCCCACGAGAGATTCTGGGAGCTTGTGTCCAGTGGAAAAATGCACTACTCAGTGGGCAGTTCAAAGAAGAGATGGAGGTTGCTGCCAAAGGTTGCATATTTTAGTGGGATTTCTCTGAAACCTCTGGGAAGACAGTTCCAGTCACAGACCTGCAACGTGACCTCCACACACCACGGTCCCAGAGCCCCTGCAGCAGGCACAACTGGCTGGCATGTCAAATACTAGACCAACCACCTGGTTTCACCCCATAAGTCCATGGAAAAGGATCACTGCACTGCAGCTGGGTGTGACACGGGTGTGACACAGGTGTGACGGCCCGAGAGCACGAGACACATGTCAAATGTTAACTGTATTGCTCAGTGTCCCTTGAGAGTCTGTGCCCCCACAAGAAGTGCTTCTACCAGCAACCCATCGCAGATAAAATGGTTGATACCCCTTCTGTGAACCCCTTTCCATTAACTTGTCTCCTGTTTCTTATATCTGACACTGTGAGCCTTCTATCTGGTCACTGAATTCCTTTTCTTGTCTTACATCATGTTGGTTTGATTTATTTCACCATCTCCTTGTTTCTCCCAACTTTTCTACCCAAGGCCTTGGCTTCTGTACTCATGTCAACCAGCCATGTACTTCTTTATTTCTTGGAGCTATCTGAAGCGTTCTCTCTCCATGATCACGTGTCTGTGTTTCTTGTATGATCTCTTTCCTAGTGAAGCTTGGACTGCTGCCTTTTGTTATTGCTTTAGGAAAGAATTTGAAGACTATCAAACCTGCCTAGCTGTGGGGTTGCTTCAAGCACTTTTCTCCAGTCATCCAGGGGCTGCTGATTTGGCTACCATGTTTCTCTGTCTAGTTACTAGGCTGTAACACCAAGCGAAGCAGACTTTTTCTACTCCTGCCCACATTGTCTGCGCTGTTGGGAGGATGAATTTTTATATTGCAATACTGCAGGTCTGGACTTTTTTCCCACTTGATCTGATGTCTTCCAGTAGGTGTTCGGGTAGATCAATGAGATCTACAGAGATGTCAGAGAAACAGAGAAGCTGAGGTAGAGAGAGCTGAGGTAAGCAGAAAACTGACAACTGTCTGTACTTGGCCATGTCCCTTCATGAGGCAATCAGGTCTGTGCTTTGCAGTGCCCTGCTGACCAATGGCCAGGACTCCAAAGTGCCAGTTATGCCCCTGTCCAGAGAGAAAGCTTTTCTGTTTTCATGGGTTTCCCAGCTTCTGAGACTAGCCTTAAATTTGTTTCACCTGATATAACTGATCACTGCACACATTTTTCCCAAGGCTTCACTGACTCTGCTTTATATTTTTAATTCTCCATGTGAGGATAGCTACAGACAGTCTGTTACTGTTGTTTAGCAGTGTTTCTTGGAATGGATTTCAGAGGGCTTCCCATCCACCTAGAAGTGACTTGATCCATTAGCCTGTAAGTGGCTGTAAGTGCATCCAGTAGAAGGGCTGCAATCTTTTAGTCAATACGTTTCTTCTACAGTGCATGCATCTAGAGCACCTTCAGAGGTGGTAAAATTATACAGCAGATACTGCTGCTTTGTCAGAAGACCAATCCTAGGGCAGCTCCCCACTACCTTGGGATAATCACGGCGCTGGAATGTAACGTGAGTCTTTCTGTAATGCTCCACTGTACCCATGATTGATTATAGGCTGAACATTTTCCCTTCTTTTTTTCCATTGGACCCTGACATCTGCATTTTCCATTTGTCTGTCTGCCTGGCTTCCTATTTGTTTTGAACTAGAGTGCTTGGGCAGTGCTGTTCTCTGTCAGTACTGAAACCCTTTCCCCAGCAGTTCAGCCGCTCTCACTGTTTGGATTCACTGCTTCAGGCTGGTGTCTCTTTGTACTCTGTTCTCTGAGTTGCAGTGGGGAGTCCCAGGCAACACAGTCATGGTGGTAGGAAATGACAGCAGCGGCTGGACATGAGACAACGTCTCTGGGAACCCTGTAAAGGCTCATGTGGTTACCATGATCAACCAGGGAAAATTGCTCTATATCCAGCAGTTCAGTAGGCAGCTCTGGGTTGGAGACACCGTGGCTTTGTGAAAGATTTTGATTTTTCAAACTCTTGCACAGATCACCAGTACATAAAGCTCAGAAGACCGGATCAAGCATTTGAGTTCCAAGAGGATCAAAGTTAAGCATGGAGACCACAGGGCCTTCTCAAAAAGAGACGGGGCCTAGGATTTGTGATCTAGATGATCAGGCAACTCTAGCTCAACAGTAAAATCAGTTTTCGATCAGCTTTGGATTGTAAAGGGTAAATACGGTAAATAAATTATTTTAACCAAGACTGGAGCAGAGCTGTTGTGTTTGGATGTCCACTTCTGAGTGTCTGCAATGAAGTAGGACACAGAGACAATGCCAGCTGAGGTGTGTAATGCCAATGACAATGGTTCCATGTCTGAGACCCAGGTGACCCTGGCTTCTGTTTGTTGTGTGCCCCACAACTGAGTGTTGCCCGCAAATTTGTGTGTGGATGCCAGTTATCATCTCTGTTAGGTGAGTAACTGCTAAAAGTACTTGTTAGACATTATAATACAACCCAACGGTCATGCAGTACTTTAGATGGGCTTTTGAAACTTTTCCTCCTGAAGAGAATATATAAAAAAATCTTCATATTCTTATATAATTATACTTCATGCCTAGCTCACTATATAGGGTGCATTCCTACTTTCATACTTTTACTAAATTTTTGATCTGGAAATCCTGCATTTTCAGAAGTGTGAGTCCTCCCATATAAGTGATTTTTTAAAGTGTACTTTGTGTGGTTGGTATGCTGTGTTTTCTTGCTCAGGACATTCTTTGACGTGAAACTCCATAAACTGACTAATGTCATGCTCTATAATGTACTAAAGGTAGGGTAATTCTGCCCTGAGATGGCAGGTGAGATTGAATGTAAATAAATGTAAATACACACGGAGAAAAAGTGACCTGTATAAAGTGATGGCTCAAATCTACGGCATAGCCTTGCCATGTGTATTTTTTTATGTTGTTCTGAGCCCCTCATCTCTAAGACAGTATAGCAAAGCTCGAAAAGGTTCAGAGAAGGGTGACAAGGTGGCCAAGTATATAGAATAATATTTTATGAGAAAAAAAGAGGAAGATTCAAAACAAACAGAAGAAAGTGTTCCTTTACACGACACGTCTGAAAACCATAGGAATGCTCTGCTGTAGGATGCTGTGAATGGTGAAAGCTGACCCTGACTTAGGGAGACATAGGGAAAATGAGCAGAAGAGAAAGCCTTCAACCAAAACCCACTAAATAAAATTATTTTGGATCTGGAAGTCCCTGAGCAGCAAGATGTTGCAATGTGGTTATGTGAGCTTGCTGTCTCTCAGAGACAGGCTGCTGTGCTGGATGGAACTTTGCTTTGATTCACAATGGCCAATCTTAGCATTTACGTTAGAAGACTCCACATTTCTAAACAAAATGACAGCTGCCCAGCGGCTAGTCTTCCATTTTAGTTCCTGGCCAAAAGCGGAAAACCATATTTGAGCCCCTTCTCTTTGAAACTGGCAGCTGGACCAGGCTCTTCCATTTGTGTCTGGAGTTATGAGCAGCAAAACACATATTTAATCTACAGCACAGACTCTGCTCTAAAAGAGCTGGGTTTGTGCCAATAAGGAGCAAAAACACATTTTGAAATTTTTAGTGTTGCTGCAAAGAGTACAGTGGTGCATGGTGTATGTTTCTTCCTGATGACTTCTCTAACAATCACTCCAGTAAATGTGTTTTCCCCAAGTTCAAATGGAGGAAAGAGCCCAAGCCTTACCCTCTTCATTGTCCTCTCTGTTTAAAGTCATTGCTTTGAAGGAGTAGGTGTCTGCTTTGGTCAACCATTTTTGGAGAAATTAGGATGGGCTTTGGGACCCAGACTAAACCAGACGTTTATGGAGTTTCTATACAGTTGGATGTCACTTAGTTTGGCAAGACTGTCCTGTACCTGGAAAGGTAGGCAATAAAACTGCAACCTGTTTTCTACCTAACATATGGTATCTAACCCCACTGGAGGCTTGTGCTTGGCAAGCAGAGGAAAAACACTGCAAATTTGATTTAGGCACATATTCAATAGTAGTCATATGGTTTCCACACGCTCTGCTTTGGACACAGGCCAGTGTGTATAAACAAGGGAATATACAATACCAGTAGTATGGAATTTTCTTCCTCTTTTCAGCTTTCACTAAAAATTAGGTGTCTTTGTTCAGGAACACAAACCATTCCTTCTGGCAAAATAACCTCCGAGCCCCCGGCCCTCCATTCATCTTCCTTGGATGTATAAAACAAGTTATGAGGTCTAAAGGATCACAAAAAGGACAGGAAAATACATTCGTAATCTGTCATCATTATTTATTTTTTGTTCACTTCATTATTCACTTCATTATTTATTTCAAGAAATGTTATCTGAAGTTTAGGAATCCTAAAGCAATGGCAGCTGTAAGGAGCTGGTGTCTGAAAATAAGTCATATTGGATGTAAGTGTGAGTTTTCACTGCCTCAGTTTACCTACCTAAAAAGAGGAAAGCTGTATCTGCCAGCTGACTTGGCTGGTGCACTGTGGGATTAAATTGGTGATTGAAAAAATGCTTTGAAGTTCCTGTCTGAAAGACATTGCGCATTTGTGAGGTGTTATGGTGTTTAAACAGTGAGTGACAGCATACAAGCTCAACTTATTCACAGTACTATGTGAAAACAATGCATTAACCTTTTGGATTGAATCACAGTTTCAGTTTGGGATGGATTAGAGGTCTCTCTAAATGCATTAGAACCTGAGAACATGACCAGACTGAAGAATCAATTTACTCAAGAGACAAGCTGCCGTGGTATCACCATCAGCAGGAGCCAGAAAGTGAGGAGACTGCACCAGGGTGTGGGTTGAGACAGTGGTTACGGCTACTGCTAAACAATTCAACAGCACGACAGTTCTTCCTCCTCCTCCTCTGCCGTCTGAAGGCAAATGGTTACCTGAGACATGAACTGGAGCATTCAGGCAATGTCATAATTCATGCTATTTCATGCTTGCCTTACTGCCAAAAGCGCCAAAGAATACGAATTTTTCTGCTATCCTTGAGTTTGGGAGTTCTATTCATTTAATTATTGCTCTTGAATCTGAATTCTGAACGAATATTTTGAAGAATAATTGTGAGTTATTTGGAAACAAGACAGTTCCTATGAATTCCTACACTGAAAATATTGACTTTACTTGGGAACTGTGCTTCTGGACACAATAAGAAGTAATTCCCCAGCACTGAAAAACTTCAGAGAAGCCGAGCTGTGTGCAGTCATGTGGCTGTTGAGTGTTCAGGTAGAGCAATTGTCCTGGGGTCTGTGGGTTGCAGAAACAGTGCAATATGTTGATATAAGCACTCACTAACACTGAACCCAATCCATTTACTGGCACTGGACCCCATCTCGATCATATCACGTTACTGAGGTTGGATAGAGATACCAATATTCAGGAAATTTTGTTCAAATGAGGGGTTGGTGTGGAGGCTGGCATGAGACCTCAAGGTACTGAGGATTTGTTTGAGTTCAGATGTGGCCCTGTCACCGCTTAAGCTGAGTATTTGTTACTGCACATCCTTAAGGAAGTATCTGTTTTTTCACGTTGCTGAGGTGGAAGGAAACACAAAGACCACAAAGCAAAATTTAGAATTTGGGATTATAAAGTAAGGTTGTTAGACAGCATCTGGAAACTGATGTTAAGCTTGGTTTACAGGACAGTCTAGTCACCTGTTAGACATCTGATGTCATGTGTCCACACTTTTTGTGACAGTTTGGCTCCTGTGACAAGGCAAGAGATTAAAAGAAATCCTAAAGAGACTCTGAAACATATTCTTTCGTGTTTTAAGATGGAAGGAGGGAAGAGATGAAGATGCACAGTTCCTTGCCTTCAGAAACCTTCCTGTCTGAGAGCACTCAAGCTTGAGGCCAGTGTAGCAGTAAGGCTACCATCAGCAAACAGGATAGATCTAAACGTGTCACTGCAGGGTTTCAAAGCAGATGGGTGCTTCCAGAGCAGCCACTGTGTCCTGGTTTGTTGATAGACCTATTAAGGAAACAAAGTGTGCAGGCATTTTGTAATATAATGTGTAACGTGCAATCCTCAGGGCTCAGTGGGAGAACAGGAAAGAATGATTTGGCTTTCTGATGGAAAGTAGGCCTAGGGACTGATGGTACTTCCTTGGGTCACATGATAAGGGAATTCTCTCCAAAAGCCCTATCCATGCCTCTTTTAATACATATTATATTGATTTTGGCCACTTTACCTAGGCTGCAGGTTCAGGGAGATGGAGGGGAAACTTTGCACAGCACTGAAGACTTTGACTCATTGGCATATCACTCTTGCTGCTTGGAAGGTGACAGTACAGGTTCTGTTGATGAATGAGCATTGCTAAATACACCACAAAAGCGTGCATCTGGAACAAGGCATTTCAGCATCTCTCTCCCCTGGAGAGTCAAGCAGAAGTCAGAGTTGTGCATGTGTGTGTGAAAAACAAAGGCTTATCATGGCAGCATGAAATGAGGAAGGGATCTTTCACAGCTGTCCTCAACAAGTATGACACTCATTTTGGCACTTCTCTGATGCCTTTCAGATGGGTGTACTAGAGAACTGTGCAAGCATAAAATCTCTCAGAAGGGATTATAGTGAGAAACAAGAGATTAGCTGGACACGTGAGTCTTGCAGACAACCCTTAAGCGTTTCCTGGGGCAGGATGTGTGTGTATATGCATCACAGTCCCAAGGCATTTAATGAAGAACTTTCCAAAGCTGAAGTATTCCCCACCATCTTTTGCTCATTGAACAGAAAAAATCAGCCCAAAATATGCACATGCTCACTCACAATAGGTAAAATGGCAAAGGGTGTGAGTGTTGTTGAAGTAATAAATCTCCATTATTTTTGCTCTCAAGAAGATCCTTGCATATATCAAGATTTCTCTACTTCAGATATAAATATGGGTACAGATTTTCTACTGGGAGAGATCAGGTATCAGCAGAGAACTGGACCAGGGAAACTCCATCTCTCCATTGCTGATATATCCCATTGAAGTACACCTCTCTTGGCTAGGCAACACAGAGGAAGCCACATACGGAGGCACCTGGCTGTAAAACTTCAGTGTTACAAAAAGATACTGCAGCAATTTTTCATCTCTCTTGCCTGACAATTGGGAATACAAGCTGAAAATGACAGATTAAAACCTTAATGATCTGGAGACATCTCTCCCCATCCCTGCCCCTGCAAAGAATAGCAATGCTGGTGACAAGGACTGCAGCCAGGTGTGGTGGGGCACGAGGAGGCTGCACAGGCACACAGGGCAGGCAGTGTCCCCAAGGCACAGCTTGCTAAGGTAGCCCCACCACCAGCTGGCTCAGTCATTTCACATCACACCTGTGTGGAGTCCTCTGCATTTCAGGATTTGCTTGTCCCCCTCCCGGGGACTGGAGAGGGATTTTGAGGCTTGATACAGCACTAGCACCAACGTGACCAGGGCTATATAGGGAGCCAAAATAGAAGCCATCAGTCCTGGTTTAATCACCAGAAGTACTTCTTTTGCTCACAATAGCCGATTCCTCCTTCAATACTATCTACAAGGTGTTTAAAACATCTTGAAATATCCTTTCATGGAGCTTTCATTAACTTTCCAGACAACTCACCTGGTTTGCTACATTTGTTCATAGATGCTGAGAAACTACATTTCAGTTGCCAGTTCTCTCAGTCTTTCTGCTCGTTTGCTGCCATTCTTTCTCATAGCAAAAATATTCTTTATATCACTTTCCAGAACAGCCTTCTCCTTAAAAAGATGTTTTTGCTGATTCTTCCAGAATGTTCCCCTGTTGTCAATGCTATTCTTATGCTTATATTCTTAAAAAATGTATAGCAGCTCCATGTGCTGCTATACTCTCTTAGACTGTCCTGGTGGCAATATTGGCATTTCTTGACACTTCTAAAACTCAGCTTCAGGTGTAAGTGCTTTCTGAGAAATCAAGTTCCATGCACATTCATAAGCATATCCTAACTGTACATCTGAACTGTGGGATTGTATTCCCTATTGACCAACAACTCAAATTTTAAGTACCTTGCTGAAGACTTTAGCTCTCACTCTACTTTTACAACACTGCACATGACTGGCTGTGAGATGAAGTTTTCACTGATAAAGAGGAGATGCACAAAGGCGGTGTTAGAAGCCAGGGCTCTCTGAGCTCTCACAGGGCCACAATTTAACCTAGGTGAGTTAAAGGTGCTAATGCAATGAGACTCTCAGGTGTGGCATGAAATTTATCCTTGGTGATTAGGGAAACCCTACCATTTGGGCCGTTTTGGCACATTAGGCACTTTTTAAAGCTAAATGAATCCCATATCACCATATAGCTCCACTCCGTCTGTGAATCTGTTCTGGCCAGCTGCTTGTACTTACTGTCATCCAGTCTGTCCTATTTATGCTTCAGTGTGCTCTGTTCTGCTTTGGAGATGATTTCTCTTCCATGTTAAAGAGTTTTTTGCTCTCGAGGTCTCATTAATGTATTTGCTTCTGACACGAATGCACAAAATCCCAGCAAAGAATGCAAACCCAATTCCTTCTATGACAAACACGAAAATTAATATGAAAGCAGTTTTATTTTTGTTGGAAAATACAGAGGGATGTAATGTAATGGATTATGTGGTAACAAATGAGACAAATGGCCTAATTAATGGCTCATATTTTCAGAGATTTTATCATTTATTTTCTGTGGCATTTATTAAGGAATTTGCTTATGTCATCCCCAGAAACATCTTGAACAACGAACATTCTACTTTTTAACTGAATTCTTGCCCAGATACCAAAGGGAGAGACCTAGACTTAGCAGAAATTGCTTTCAGAGGAGTGTAATTGCATTCCTGAAAATCAGGCCATTTCCTTATGGACGACAGTATGGAAGAGGGCCCTTAATGCTCAGGAAATCTGAAAGAGAGAGTTGCCCATTCTGCCTGTTCCCCCAAAAGGAACTGTGGTCATGCCCAATCATTCTTCAGCATGAGAGGAATTTAGGGCATAGTCTCTCTATTCTTCTATTAACAAGAAACTCCTGCTTCTTCCCATGGGAAGTAGGCTGTAGCTGGAGCATTGTCCAGCCAGGGTGAAAGAATTGTCATTTGGGAACGTACAGGGTTCTTAATGAAGAAGAGCTTAATCCAGAGTTAACAGGTAATGTCTGGGATATCCAATAAGGGTCATACCCAGCTCCCATTATATTTTAAAGGTTGATGTGTACTGAATCCTTTTAGCCTCCTTTAATAACCCTGCCAAATCCAGTGATGTCTGAGTATATCCCACCACAAATAATTCCTATTGCTACTCCTTATAAGGACAGAAGATGCAAAGGAATGAGGAGGGATTGAGTTTCTTTGGTTTTCTGGAACTTAGAGATGCAGATGCAATTTCTCATGTGAAATTAAAGGCAACTAGGTGCATCAGCATTTTTGATATCTTTCTGTGGCCCCGAACCTCAACATCACACAGGTTTCTAATTCCATCTGAAGTCAATGGGAGTTGAGCATCAGTCTGAAGACCTAAATCTTAGGGAGAATTTTCAAAAGCACCCAAGGTACCAATTTCCTGTCAATACTGCATATAACCTGGCTGATTTCCAAAGAAGAGAATGCAAGGTTTGCCATCTACTGCGGTGTAGGGGGTTGATTCATTTGTTGCAGGCTGAATACACCTATTAAACCTCCATTCTCAATCTATTTCTCCACCAGGTTGTCATTGCGCTTAATTCAGTGCTCACAAGTTCTTCCCTTGCAGTTACCAAACGTGCTTGTATCTGTGCATGAAAGTACTCATGGAAATGGCAGAGACCATGTTTTTCCAGGCATTACCATTCCAACTTCAAAAAGCTGGTAGCAATGTCAGTCGTGAGGTTATCCAGCATCTGGATTTTTTTTAAGGTACCGGTACCCCAGAGGCCTTTAGTCAACAGTGAACTCAGAAAACCTATTTCTGACATGAATTCTAGCACAGAGAGATAAAGACTGGTTCAACAGCAGCCTTAAATAAAGAAACATGACTAAACAGGAGTACATTCTTATTAGCAACCAGTTGTCTGTCCTACAGAAAGCAGAACATGCTAATATATGTAGCCATAAAGACAGACTCCAAAATATTTAAGTTCATGAGCAGAGGTGTTGACAGTTAAATTGAACTTCTGGCAGGCATTTGCAGCTTGTGAGGGAGCAAACAGCAACTCTTCAGCTTTCAAAACGTTTACCAAAGATAATAATTACAAAGCCACATAGTTTCAGAATGACTTTCATTTGTCAGGACGGTTAACAGCAGTGGGAAGCAAAGCCAAGAGAAAAGCCAAATGCTAGCAGGAAAATACTGACAAATCACTTGATGTAAGGTCGAGCCTTGTAGTAAGGCAGGAGAGCACAGGACCTGCCATCCAGTCCCAGCAGGCCCACACTGAATCTGTTACGGTTTTCTGACCTGGGGAGGAACCAGGCTGTGCTGGGATTGCACCCAAGAGTCTGGTGCAGCCCTGGGGCAGGATGTCCAGTCCAAGAATGTCCCTTTCCTCCTTCACCCCTTTCCAAGTCTGGGTGGGTATGGGTGGGGCTGCATAATGTCCTAGCCGACAGACTGAGAACTTGTGCTTCTTGATGAACGGGAAAAGAGGAGAGAGGAAGGAGGTTTTTAGGAGTAGACAACAGGGATAACTACCCCTGTGGGAAGAGAAGCATCTGGGATATTATCCTTTTCTGCTTGACAGGAGCAGGAAGCGTATCACCCAGTGGATTTGTTCCACCTTGTGCCTTGGCATCCATCTCCAACTTTCTTCTCCTGCTGCCTTCCGTCTGTGCCCTCTGGCCATCCCTCTAGCCTTATTTCTTCTATTCTGTAGCAAAAGTGGCTGTTGGTAGCCAGCTCTCCAGAGCCAGGGCACCTCTTAACTGGCCTTTAATTTGATTCTTGTTAGAGCCACTTCAGCCTGATGGATTTCACACGGGCTCCACAAGCCATCCCCCTCTGCAGGCATTTTTGTGAAAGCTGAAATTACAATACCAGCTCTGGGCAATGCAAATTTGGGATGTTGGTTTGTTTGTAAATGTCTTGCAAAGAGTGATCACTTACCATCTCTATCAATTTCTGTGCAAAACAAACATTGGAACTAAAAGAGGGAGGAGACGGGTGAACTGATTTAGGTTAAATAACCTCTAGCAAACGAAACTGGTTTCAGATACAATATAGGTTGCTTGAATTTTGTTTTTCAGGTTTTTGCTTTTAAACTCAGTGAACCCTGAGCAGTGTTGGTGCTCTTCTGCTTTCTGTCTTGGAACAGATCCAGAAACAGCAAAATACATCGCAGAAGAGGCTGTTCACAGGGGAGGTCTGGGAGTACAGAAGTAGGAGAGAGAGAAATTTTATGAGTAAATCTGTTCATATTCATCTTCCATCCTGATTACACAGATTAAGAATGTTTCACTAAGCCTGTATTATTCGAAGTGCAGAAAGAAGTGAGCCAGGAAGCAGACCCTCCTGAGCTCTGTCTATCCACAAAGGCTAGAGCAAATATAAGCAACATAGTCTGCCCATAAGATGTGACTCTTGGGAGCAGCCCACAGCTATAGCAGCTGACACCAACTGCAGTAGCTGCTCAGCTGGGGAGATTACGATAGCACCGACCACTCTAAAACCAAAGGATATCATACATTTGTTGCCTCATACGCGGCTCAGAAAAGAGAACGTAAAAATCTTCTAATCTTACAGTCAAGCCATTACCTATATTCAGAGCATCTTAGCAGTGTGAGGACAAAACTCCCAAGAGATACTCTAGCCCAGTGCTACCCATGTGGATGCAAATAAAGATTTCTGAGCATTGATGAACTGTAGCAGCTTGCATAACATACCACAGCCTTGCCATGATTTGGCAATGTCAGCAGAAAGATGTTGAGGTGTTACCACAATACTTTCCTTTTCACACTTCAGTAAGTAGTTAAAAGGAGTATTTAACCATCCATTCTCCATGCTGCAATTCCTTTCTAACACTCCTGGAGGTGATTCTGCAGATAGATGATACCAGTGTCATGCTCAGGTGAGGTAGAAAAATTCCTGGTCACTGTGTCCTTACAAAAAAAAAAAGTTCTGCTTGCAGAGAATACCTGGCTTCAGAGCAAGAATAAACAAAGTTGGAAGCTTGGTTCATTGAACAGATGTTAAAAAACATAAGGCAATTACAAGTCCTTTAACTCAGCCTTTTTGTGTTGAAAGCATTGTGGCATCTACAGAATTATTTATTATGGACTTCTGCAGTTGCAATGCCATAAGTGGTGCTGCTGCTATGTCTCCTGGGAAACGTCGTCATGGGTACATGGAGGCACACAGAACGACAAATTGAACATGGTCAGATCAACTCTCCTAGGGTAGTTCTGAGATATTTTCTAAGACAGCACTTTGCCATTCAGGAGTCCTGTGTTACTGAAGGGCATCATAGGGCTCATTTGATCCACAGTTATGAATATATGAACAGTCAAATCTGTCTTTAGGAAAGAAGAAGAAGAAGAAGAAGAAGAAGAAGGAAAAGAGGAAATCCCATTTCTCTCTCAGTCCTGTATTCCTGGATGTGTACTGAAGCCCTTGATGGTTCTGGGTCTGGTCAGGGGTGATGATGACAATGATGACAATTTTCTGGAATAGCAGTCATTAATTTACAGTGGGGGCTGTCCTTTTAGGCTCGTATTTTTTGTGGCAGAAGAGTGGGTTGCAGTCATCGACATCCTTGGCCCATATCAGCAAAATGAGTATTTTTTTGTAGCCTATCATTGACCAGGATGAGTTTGGACCAAAGTCCAAGGAGCTTGACTGAAAACCTGGATCACCTTTTCGGAGTTTACTACATGACTGTTACTTTAGTTTTACTTTGTGTAGACCTTTGGCAAATGGAGGGGAGTATATCTGCACAAAAAATATGGGAATGCAGGCTCTACACACCAAAAAATCTGTGCTTGGCACAGCATGAAAAGATGCATTTTAGATACTGTACTCAGCCCCATGTCCCACTTACTCATATCATTTTCTGTACCATTCTATCTGTTCCCACAGCAACTGCTCCCCCCTCTTTGAACAACCACACCAAACTCTTGTCTTTGGGGCTAATCCTGCTGTCTTCACTCACCCAGACTGCAATGACCCAGCACTGTATGATCAGCCATCTCCCAGCCTCGCTCAGAGAGGCCCCGTGGCTTTCTCTGCCACACTAGGGAACTGCAGGGTTTAGGGCAGCCAAGTGACCATCCAGGCAACTTCCACGCAGGCAGCGTCCAGGGAGCCAAGCCCCCCTCTGTCCATGTGCTGGGAGGACCAATGTCTGATGAGCTCCACAGGGCACATTTGAGCTACATCTGAGCTTCCTTTCATGGGTTTATTGTCTGCGTGACTGATGCACCTGGTATCAAGGCAGCTTTGGAGCTGCCCGTAGCACACAGTGGGGGTCCACCTTCAGGGCTTGGTGATCCTTCTCTTCTAATTATTTCTAGAGAATTACACAGATGAAGTGTACAGGCGTGATAAGACTTACCATGGATTTAAGGAGTGCTTATGTGTGTCATGGGGAAACTGTGGGAAACTACATTCTGCTCAAAATATGTGCAGCAGGAATGGATCCTTTTCTTGAAGGGATCTAAAAATACTCCCTGTCACTATACTCTAGTTGCGTAAACCCTCTCTATATAGGATGAGAGGACTGCATATATGGAAGGCTCGGGACTGGGGTTGCCAAGGTCACAGAGTAATTATAATATATGACCTATGAATTCTCTTTTTGTCTCACATCGCTGTAGCAATGCATTGAAAGCATTTTGTCCCTTTCTGTCTTTCTTTTTCTCCCTTAATTCTCACATCATTCTGGTGTCTTCATACATGAAGACTAGAAGAGTTTTTCTTTTCAACTTCATGTCATGATGACATTGGGATTGGGACTCCACAGGCTCACACTGAAATAATTGATGCTATTTGCATTTCACATTCTAACAGCTTCATAACAAGATCTCTGTAGACTTGCACTGAAATTGTTTTCCCACTGAAGTCTTACAACACAGCAGCAATATAATGACATTTTAATGGGATCCCTATAGACTTGCCATGAAATTGTCAAGAGAAAATAGTGGCGATGTTAATTGAATTGGGAACTAACATTTTTAAAATCAAATGTGAAAAGTAATTGCTCTGTTAGAAGAATTGCAGGAATTTAGGTGCTGATCCTGTGAAGTGTATGCATTTGCTCTTCAAACCAATCCCCTTGAAATCTACTTCTCTGGGGAATAAAGTTAGGAACTAGAAGAAACCTATTTATCATACCTTCTGTCTTTGCAAACTAAATAGCTAACCAAAGGCAGCAATCAAAGGTTGTGCCTTAACTGTGACATTTTCTATGCATGTCTGTGCAGATGCTAAGCAGAAATTACCTGAAAAGCTTGGCACTTGACATCATGCATCCTCTAAGTGTACATAAATAGGGTAACAGTTGCTTAGCTGGTAAAGCCCTTGGGTAAAACCATATTCACAATGAAGCTACTAGGAACGGTGTCACTGCCTGTAGCAGAGCTAGCTTGCCATTCCCAGTATCACCTCCCTGCAGATCCCAAAAGCTCAACACTCACCTGCTTTGGAGGCCAAATCTACCAAGAGGAAAGCTGTGCATTTTAATCCTTGTGTTTTTCTGAGACATAAGAATGTGTTTGAGGGAAGATTTTCTTTATAATTTCTGGTGTGATGAGAAAGAGAAAATTGCTTTAAAAATGAGCCCTGTGATTCTCACATCATTATGTGAGTGTCAGGATTTGGAGTTCAGTTATTTCGAATTTCAAGAGACTGCTGGAGTGGGCAATGGCACCTGACTGTGGAAGACAGGGTGAATGCTCTGAACTTACTCCCTTGCCTATAGTATTGTCTGTAAGAATTGCACTAACATCTACTGACAGTGTTTTAGTTGGTCATAAAACAGTAGGGCATAGCCAAAAGTAATCCCACCTGACCAGAAGAACCTAAAACTGTTACATCCAACTTACTGAGTTCTATCCAAAAACAAAGTGTTTTTTTATCGGGGATATTTCTAAGAGGAGTTCCTCATAAGCAGAGCCACATGTCAGGAGGAGGTAAGAAGATCGATACACAAAACAAACCATTAGCAATGATAAATTATTCCCTTTCTCTCAAGAGAAGCCTAGAATCATTGATCTGTCATGGAATCCATGCAGACCTACTCCTCAGATGAACAAAAGGCTGAACAACAGAGTACTGATAGGTGGCCTGATAACTCAGGAGATTAGTGCAGAGCTGCTGGGGGAGCTCTGGGCTAGAGGCTCAGCCTGTTCTCATGGAAATCAGATAGCAATTTTCACTATCGAATTCAGCAGAAGCAAGAGACATTCTTACATCTGGTAAAACCAAAACCAGGAACTGAGTTATTAAGGAAAGAATACAGAGAGAAGAAAACAGAAAATATAGTTATGCCTGTGTTTGAGTTCACCTCAAATATTGCATGCATTTCTGGCATTTCATACTAAGAAACCCAATGTAGTTCATGAGAAAAAAAGACATAGAGAGGGTAAAGTGTTTGATGAGAAGTAGAAAATGGTTTCTCTTTAAGGAGAAGTTGAAAAGACCCTTAGGCTGCACTAAGGACTCTAAAAGGCATAAAGGAGGTGAAAAATGTGGATATAGTCATTATTTCTAACATCATAGGGACACAGAGACCCTCAATGAAAATTATTGCCAAATATAAGACTGAGTGAAGGAGGCCTTTTTCTTCAGAAAACACAAAACTAGACTGAGGAATTCACTGATGCAGAATATGGTATATGGCAAAAGGATAAAGGAAGTCTGAAAAGGATTATATGCCCTCATGGATGATAGATCCACTGGTAGGTTTTAAAAATGATGATCTGGATGCAACAACTGAGCTCAAAAATTCCCTCATCCAGAGCTGGGTAGATAAGCAAGGGAGAAGGGCAATATGTACCTGCTGGAATTCCTACACTCGGAAGTCCTCATTTGGGCTCCTGTCATGGGATTTAACTGTGGGATTGTGAGATTTAACTAGACACACTTGGCTGTGGTGGGATGGAGTGCAGCTGAACTGAAGCATTGCAATGTTGTGTGATATAAGCCAGCAGTCTTTCAGCACTGGACAAGTTGTGTCCTTGTCAAACTGCTGCTCCACCCACCACGTCTGTGCCTGTCGATCCTACCTGAATAATGAGGACTTCAGAAAGCAGAAAGAATGACTTACATCAGGCTCCCACCTATGTATTCTTCAGGTGATCTGGGAGCACCCTGATATGGCAGAGAGAGGCTCCCTGTGATGCTTGCCCTGTGTCCAAAGAGAGAGTTTCAAGTAGAAACTTTACCAGTCGCTGGGGTCCTTGCAGACTATATGTTCAAGTGCACAGTGCCAGCACTTACCTAATGGATTCTGACTTGCCTTTTTCATTTTCAGAAATTGTATAATATTATTTAGAAGAACTATCTGCTTTTTGGCTTTATTTTACACCTAGGAACAAAACCAGACAGTGAAGCCAACCATGGCTCCCCTCAGACTGCTCCTGAAATGCCTAAAGATGAGCACATCCGGCTAGCCCAGCTGTGCTGGAACTCCTGGCCAAAGAGATCTATTTATTATAGGGTGTGATTGTCAAGTTACTTATTTCAGTGGCTCCACTGCTGCAGTGCAGAAAAACTGGGTGGTCCTCAAGGCCATCGTGAGTGTGCTGCACTTGGGGCTGCAGAAAGTATTAAGAAGTGAAGCTGGCTTGATGGACTGTGACCAGTTGGTCCAAAGTTGTGGGAACCACTGAACGAGCTGTAATCCTTTAGGGGCTAGAGTCCGTTCTCATGTATTCAGAAAGAGACCCGTAATTATAACAGCTGAAACCAGATCAGGCACCAGAGCTGGACAGGGGACAAAACATTAAGTTGTTTCATTTCATTCTGACCTCTTTTTATGGCAATAACTGCTAAAAGGAAAACAAATGTTCGTAGAGATCTGCTTTGTTCTGCCATTACATGTGAAGCACACAAGGGGCCTTTTCATGCAGAAAAATGCATAAATCACTCTCTAGTTTTACTTATGGGAATGCAGCATTTTCATATTAGAGAAATACAGCCAGTAACGAGATGTACAGACATCCAACAAAGAAGAGTAAGGATTTCAGAAAAAATATGGGAGATACGATTTAGCTATTAGCCAAAATGAAGCAGGAAGCTCACGAGGAAATGTGATAACAGGAATTATGCAGAGAAAGCATTTCATATATGTACACAGGGCCAGATTCTCAGTAGCTGCAGCTAGATATAGCTAATTCACTCTCAGAGAAAAGACTACAAGAAGTCAGTTCTGTGATTTACTTGGGATCATTTAATTACTGGCTACTTCTATGACTCTCTTCTTCCTTTTTTTTTGTGTGCAGCTTCACTCATCATAAAAATATTTTATTGCTTTTTACAGGGTCAGTGTCAGTTGGATCAGTGAACCATCAGGCAACCTGGGTGACTCAAAAACACTAATGCTGATGCGGGAAGGTAGCTGGAACACCTGGAAGCAGTGACAGAGAAGGTGGAAGCAGACCACGGTTAAGCCAAAACCATAAGGTCCTTCCAATATTCAGCAGCTGGAGATACAGTGCTATGGATATAGCTGCTCGAGCAAGAAAACCACCACAGGAAAAGATCAAAACAAATGTTCTTAAGGTACAATCAAAGTAGCATGACAATGTCACGTCATATCTGTATCATCCCAATTAAGAGAACTAGATGCTTGCTTTCAATCAGACATCAGCTATGTCAGACATTTTAGGACCACAATGAATGACAGCAGACCAAATCTTCATGTATATGATTTTTATTCCACATACTTCAAAGGCAGTTTTGTTATAGCTGGTAAAACATAAAACTTATATTAACAGAAGTTAGCTTTGCTTGTTTTAAAGTGGGATTAGAGGGGTTTTTTTCAAAATGAGCAAATACCAGTATGTTAGAAAGAACAATATTTGTAATAAGCTTTCAAATTTTTAAAACAAATACTATAAAATGTGATTATATAGTAAGAAAGTGTATATATAATATGATGCTGTAGAAAAAATGGCTTTAAAACCAGCTCATGTTTCACTAAACAATTGCTGGAAATGCTAGGGTTGCTGGAAACGGTTCAAGCTTCACTAATCAATGAGGAAGTTAAAAAATGCTAATTTCTGGTAGATTGCACCCACTATGACTCTTTCACGCTCTTGTCTACAGCCTGTAGCCTTTAAGTACTTCTTGTAAATGTTTCAGGAAGGAATTATAGATTTATTTAATATTTGTAGCGGACCTGACTGGTTCAGTCTAGATCTATGACAAAGTTGCTTAAAAACTACTGTGCAACAAAACTGCCACCATGATATCTTAGCAGAAGATTTATAAATGAGCATGTCACAAAATCCTCTAATGTCTTTTGTTAACAGGATGTTGTTTTCCCTCACTAAGGCTCATGCAGCACATAGACTACATAAATAAGGATGGGAAATTAATAATATGTGGTGAACTCCTTAAAAGTCAAATTTTCATATGGACACAGATCAGAGAAACTGTTTGGGGAAACTCTCTAGGAACATTCGTGTATGGTCTTCCTCCAAAGGGCTAAGCCTCTAGGTCCTGCCTGTTCTACACCTTTTTTCTGGTTGATAGCAAGTCTGAGTTGCAATATGTTATGTGCTCATATCTAGACAGTTAAGACTCAGGAAATAACTACATCAGACAGCCAGAGTTTCCCTCTGCCAAAGACCTGATGAGGTACTTTGATGAGTTCCTTTAGGCAGGCTGTAACCCTTATTTCCTCAAGTAGAGCCATCTACTCGCTGTGTTTATCCCGTAAACATTTTGACTGCTCCTTCAGTCCTCTAGCTCTCCAAGATGGAGTAAAACCTCCCAGATGAAAAATTGCCTGTAAATAGCATGTGCAGATACCCTTTGGGGAAGAGTATAAAGGAAGCTCTCCAGATGTCCCCAGGAGGCTCTGGTGCTAACACGGCAGGGGAGCAGAGCAGTGTAGACTCACCTCCTGGTAGTTTGTTTTGCTGCGCTGTGAAAGAGGCCGGTGAGTGAAAACATAGATGTCATCATTGCCCTGGGCCTCCAAGTGAGCTGCATACCTCGGGGGGCTGTGTGTGCTCTGTGCATCAGCTGTGCAGTCCCACAAATGTCTCAAAGCTCATATTGCTCCCAAGACCTCACTTCCTGCCTGTGTAGTTGCTCTGTGGACACAGGTGCCTTTAAATTCGTTCTGCCTCCTAGACAGGTACCAGAGGGGTCTCTTTGGGAAACACACTAAGTATCTTTGCTCAGTGTCTACCACATAACATTTTCAAAAGGCCTTGGAGATGGCCAGAACAATCTCTATTGAGTCTGCAGGACAAGTTGTGCTGCAAATTAGACCATGTTTAACCATTCCTTAGGGAAGAACAGGCTACTACTTTCAAGAGAAAGGGTTTAAGCTGCACATGAGTTGCTCATCAACCTTACCTGCTCCTGAGAATAGCCTGTGTAGATAGGATACTTTTCTGATTGGAAGTCCTGTCAAAATACCACTTGGAAATCTGTGTAAAGGTACTCAGGGTGGCTGTTGTGTAAGACAAGGAAAGTAAGGAAGAGGGCCATGGTTTGGCCTTAATTTTTTGGAAGACAGTCATATCTGCAAAGAGTTGACTAGAAAATCTTGTAGCCTGATTGAGCCCTAAAATAAAACAAACATATTCCACATGCACAGAGGAGGAGAGAAAAACATTGCTATATAAAGGATGATTTGCATTCAGATTCAATTACTATTCCAATCAGTATGTGGCATCCCACCTCATAATGGCAGTCCTGAAGATTTAAAATAAGTTTACCATCAAATAATACACCAAAGATTTCATGCAAACCTGTATTTGATACAAATTACTCATGCTGTGGTAGTTTAAACATGCATTCTTCTTTATATGGGCTTGATCAAAACTGGCAGGCAAAACACAAAGAGCAGTGTCAATTAAACTCTATGGGTGAAGAGGAATGCATGAAACATAAATGAGAAGTAGCAGTATGTCAGGGATTCTCACCATTTATTGTTTAGCAGTTGTTGGTGTGTAGTTCAGAGGGACACTTCATCCATGAAGTGATCCTCTAATCAGATTTGCACAGGAAATGCATCCTTTTCAGTCAACATGTGTCTGCTCTCCCTCAGGATAAAGCACTCTGGGAAAGCATGGTTTAAATAATGCTGGATGTCACTTGCTGAAGCCAAACCTTGCTATTTGTAGCCTTCTTCATTCCTAGGAAAGGAAAATCACTGAAGGCGCCACAGACAGATACCTCAGTGAGGCAAATGCTGTGATTTTAATGCAATCTACAGGAAGGTTTACTCACCATGCCCATAGCTCAGTTTGGCTAAAAGCTGTAACTCAGGTTTTTTCTTACAGTTACCTGGTGGGATGGAAGGAAGTTGTCATCTGGACATCTGGACACATTCACATGTGTCTTCAAATCATCTTTGAGAATATAGGTAGGGAGCTATTGATCCACTGGGTTTGGAGCCAGGTGCCTAGTACTTGAAACAGAGGTCAGTCTGCTCTCCAAGAGGTATCAGGGGCTCTGACTCTCTAGGGACACTCACTCAGGCATTTTGTGCGATAAAAAATAACAGCCATGCATTTTCCTGAATAGGGGAGTCAGTGCTGCAGACTTTTATGTGTGGAAAATGTCTGTGCACAAATACACATTTGTGAGGAGATATATACGTATATCTATACATGTGTACGCATACACGTATGTTTTCCTACTACGAAAACAACTGACTGCTTTAATAAACTGCTTTCATTCTGAGATCATAATCACTGTTGCATGCATATGTGCACACACACAAAGAGATGGAGACGACAAGATCTCTAAATAGAAACGTACACGTTCTGGCTGTTTTTGGCTTTGCTTTTCTCTCCAAGCCTTCCAGGCAAATGGCAGCAAATCTCTAACTCTTTCCAAGTGGTCCTCGTGAGACTTGTTTGCCTGAGTTCAGGCCTTTCACAGAGAGCACACTGAGCTGAGCTACCTAAAATTCTGCCCTGCATCCTTTCTGGCATCCGTGCCGGTTATGTGAACAAGATTATATTCCCTTCTTGAGGTAGGCCTAAGAGTTATGTCATGTGTTTAAGGGATATCAATAGTGCATGTGAGGCGTGCACACTCCTGCAAGCAAAAGGATTGCATTGTGACATGAAAAGTGGTAGTAAGCAGCAGCCTCAGGTTTCCTCAGCCCCAGTGAGCAGTTTAACAAGGCTTCATGATGCATGTCACCTCTCCTGCCATGCCCCTAGGACACGCTGCGTGTCTTTATTCCTTGTGCATACTATATCGCCTCATCTGTAATTATAAATATATGTTTAGTGTCACTTCAAAGCCTTCCCTTGACAGGGGTGTTCCCTTTTCAGGGATTTTGAATCTCTGACATTCTTTCTTCAGAAACTCTGGAGCAGGGTGTGATAGCCTCCTGCTGACAGTTACCGGTGTTCAAAGGGACTGCCAGAGAAAGCCCGTTGCAAAGCAGAGAAAATTGACTTCTGTGTCACCCACTGAACATGCAATGGCTTCTACAACAAGAGGTCATTTTCTGTGCTTGGCGCTTTTTTTAACCTGGAAGGTATTTAAGGATGGGTAGAGAGAGTGGATTTGTAAGACATTAAAAGTTTAGCAATAGTTTAGACTTTCCATCAGGTACATCTGATGAACAAAAATCCTCCTCTTGGCTATGTTTGTTCATTACATATATTTTATACAGTCCAGCTATGGAAGCTAGAACTTGGCTAACCCATTTATTCCTTTTGTGGCATTTTCCTTAAAAATGGCCATTTTTTTTTAGATGTACCCATCTGTCAGTTTACTATATTATTATATTACAGTACCATCTAGAGGTCCCAGATGGGATCAGGGCTGTGCATAGTCGGTGTAGCATGCAGTTGTCTTCTGGGAGAAAAAGTATACAACCTAAGGGGATCAGAGAAAAAGAAATAATTACTGTCCCTATCTCACAAATTACATATCTGACCCTATTGTATAAATTATGCATACAGTAAGATGCACACAGTCAGTTAAGGAATACAGGCCTGCCAGGTCTGCCATTTTGAATAGGACGATATTGTTTTCAGAAACAACCCACTGCCCTACCTAAATTCCATGAGGAATCTACTGGATTTCTGGCTGGCTGGCAGCCATCAGGAACTCCAAGACAAATAGGCTGTTGCGCAGATCAGCAGCTCTCAGACACATCCAGGTAATTCCTCTGGACTGGCCAAGAGGTATGGAAATAAGAGACAGAGCTGGGATGTGAACAGGGTCTGCTGAGTGTTAATCACAAGGCTCTCCTGCCACCTTACTGTTTGTTGGTCACAGCCACCCGAAAATGAGAAAAACATTGGCTGGCAAACTTTCACCTTCTTGTAAGGGAATCATATTTCTGAAAGACTTTTCATCAATTAGGATTTATGAACATATTTCCGAGAGAGTAAGTTTCCAGACCTTTAGCCCCTCACCTAAAGTAGGTTTTCATAGACTTCCTATGAAAATTCCATCTTGTAATGTCATTGAAGACAGCAGTACTACAAACCTGAGATCAGGGCAAATTTGGACCATGATTTAGAATTAATGTATGGAGATAGAATCCATAAGCAATTTGAAATATCTTTGCTCAGACAGGTCGAGCAGTATTCTCCCAGAAGGCAGCAAGGCAGTAGTTGATCCTAATGAAGGTAAGTTAATACAGTAAATTTTTACTGTATTAATTAATTAGTTGCTGCTTTCTTCTGGGACTTAAATGCATCCCTGAGCTAAGTAGTCAGGGTCTAGTTCAGACAATCTAGACTCACATTTTTTTAATAGCCAAAGTGACAGAAGTATGTATACTGCAGAAGGGTTTATCTGTCCTGTGCTTTGGGCCTCTCTGTAGCATGTGACTACCCACAGCGTTGTCATCTAGGTCCTTCTTGGATTTAGATTGCCATCGAGTTACAAAGCTCTACCAATTTCCTAGTCAAATGCTTCACTAATCAATGCATGATGCAATACAGGTACAGCTCTGAAGAGACATCCTCACAGCTATAATGAAGATACAAAACTGTTGGCCACATGATGGAAGAAAAAAGGTTGGGTACTGAAAGAGAGATGGCAAATATTTACTTCAGTCTGTATCCCTGTTTAGGCTTTGACAGTATGCAGCAGAAAACATGTCTTGGAGATATTAATTCCACATGAAAGTATGGTCTGTCTTTTGCTTTTGTGGCAGTGGGAGTTCAAGACTTTGCAGCCTAGCATTGTGCGTCAGCGTCAGTTGAGACTGCAACAGTTTTGAATTTTCACACGGTGACACTTTGCCTTACATGGTCTTACCCGAATCTAGCAAGAACTGTGAATGTTCAGCTCTTCTGCTACCAGATACTTGAATTCTCAACCCTCCTGAACCAAGTCTTGGCCAATGGACTGTATTATCTGGGGTTTTTGTAGATGTGGAGGGGATTTAGCTGAGAACTGCTAAATTGGTTACATTTAATCTCATTTCTGTGTATGTACTAATAAGGTGTCCAAGACTGCTTATGTATTTTTGGTCAGCTGACATTTGCCTGTTAAGGATGCTGAGTCAAACTTTGAGCATGAAAAGGAAATCTGTTCCTTCTGTCATTGAACATGAGGGTATTTGGGGCCATATGCTAAGAGTGACTATATTGGCATATATTTAAGGAATGTTGCATAGCTACATAACCCCTCTTTCCTCTCGACTGGGGTGAGCTCAGAGCACTGAGTGAGGAGGGCAGGGAATGCCAGCATGAGAGATGAGAAAGGACAACAGATCCTCCATGCTGGACCCAACTCTGATCTCATAACATCTATGCAAAACTTCTGTGAGCTTTCCTGTTAAAAAGGTTGTTTTTCTAAAGAGAAAGCAATCCCTGAAAGTTCCTATGGCCCAACACCATAGATATTCTATTTTGATGTATGTGTCTTTAATGAAACAAGGGTGATGCTAGACACTCATGATCTTTGTGACTGTGGACCTAAGGTCCTAAGACTTCTGGATAGCTGGGCTAGAGGACACTCAACTCTCTTTAAATTGCCTGTAAGAGCAAATTCCTGTGGCTGGCTTCGTGCCATTGTACCTGTCCCAGCGGAGGCTAAATACTGTGTTGGATGACTGACCTACATATCATTACAGAAGAGAAATGTTCCCTGCTGCAGTTCCTGCCAAGTGCTATAGAGCTCTGATTGGACAGATGAATGATGGCAAATGCACTCCTAATAAAGCCAATGCCATTAAGTTAGAAAATGAGGCTGCTGTCATGTATGAGTGGTGGCAGAAGCATTTCTAGCTTAACAAGGTCTGACAAGACCCCCTCAACATGCTCAAATGAAATCAATGTCAACACCTAATCAGTTAAGCAGGTAATGGATTATTTAAAAAAATTTAAACTGTAGCTGCATTAGCTCATTTAGAAAGAAGGAACACGTGACTCCTATAGATAATGTAACATATTTTAACAGTTGTCACATTTGTCAGGTTCAAGGAGAAGCTGCTTTAACCTGAAGAGCTGAGATGTGTACAGCAGCATGGCGGCAGAATGTAGGGCACGTCATGAATTTATGGACAAAGGAATTTGTGAGATTTATCAGTCGCTGCCTGGGTTTGCATAACAGGTCGGCTCCATGAAATATACATGAACAGCATCTGTTTCTGCTTTTAAGATCACAGTGTGCAATGTGAACCATCACCCACTGGATAGAAACTGGGTGATAGGATGAGAATCCAGCACTTTGATGAGCAACAGAGGAAGTATTTGCTGTCGTGTCTGGGAAGCTAGGGAAAGAGGCTGGAAGGAGTGTGGACAAATGACCTGAACTGGAGTGTCCTTAGACCCTCATGAGTTACCTAGAGAAGTTAGAATCATAGCTAACAATCTCAGATAGGAACTGGATAACACTCCTACACATGCATAGTTACTGAAACGGACTAGAACAAACCCCTTGCCTTGGGGTCTAGTTCCTGCTTAGAACACAGAAATGAGGCAGGCAAGGCACTGACACGAGAGGGTTCCAATGCCTCTCTCTGCAGCACCGGCAGTGAGTCAGTGTCAGGCCAGGCCAATGGATTGAATGGCTAGGCCTGATACGGTGTGCCTATTCCTGTGTTCCTAAGAAAAAAGTGCTTTAGAAAACAGCCCTGAGAATCACCACCTAGCTGGACTGGAGCTGCTGACCCTTCTCACCTGAATAAATCGGCAATGTTCTGCACTGACCTGCAATTGGTTCCTGAGCCCTCCTTCACTCCCCATCCCAGGGCTGCCCCAGTCTTCCCTGTCCAGCCTCCAGTCCCCATGACAGCAGTATCAGCAACAGGTCTTTTTCCTCAGGACTCCCCGCTCCCTCTGTTACAACCGTCTCATGTCTCACCTCTGGACCGGAAAACCCATGGCTTCGCTCCCACCCTGGTTTAAATGATGACCAACTCTGCTGGAGTTGATTCAGTCGAGCAACTCGGAACTGGAGAAGGTGAAATGAGAATTGGAGGAGGCGAAAGGAGAACTGGAGGAGGCGAAATGAGAACAGGAGCCCTCTCATCTTTTTGTTGTTGTTGTTGTTGTTGTTTTGCTTCTCGCTGCTGCTTCTGAGACACACAGAAGACACGCCGGGCATGTGCAATGTGTGAGCCTGAGGCCATCACGGGCGAGCTCACCCGCAGTTATTAATCTGAGGTGTCTTAGTCATACAGGAACCAAGTGTCTGGAATGTGACACCTTCACTACGCTTTAATGGATCTTCAAGTGTCATAAAGCGTCATTATATCATAAAGTTTGGGGTTTATTAATACACCAGGAGAACGGGAATCGCAACGGTTTTTTTCTTTAAAATACCGCTAATAATCAGCTGCCAGCCGCCTGCCCCTGAGAGTGGGGAACTCTCATTTGCTGCTTATCGCCTGTAACAGCGCCCGCAAATCGGGTAAGAACACCTCTTTTTCTCCCGCGGCGCGCGGAGCGGCGCGGGGCCGCGCCCGGGGCCGCCGCGGGAGCGCGCGNGGGAAGGGGGAGCGCGCCGCGACCCCGGGCTGTCACCGCGACGCCGGGCTGTCACCGCGACCCCGAGCTGTCACCGCGACCCCGAGCTGTCACCGTGACCCCTGCCGGATCGCCGTGACCCCTGCCGGATCACCGAGCCCTGGGTCGGGACGCGGGCTGCCTCCGCGGGGACGGATGGGCGATGGTCGAAGAGGTGACGGACAAGCGTTTGCGTGACGTGTTTTGCATGAGCGATCTTCACACCCGCGCGTGTTGTTCCGTGCCAGGTGCTGCGACAGCAGTTAAAGGAGCTGAGGAGGAAGCGGAGCGCTGTGGCGTGGAGGGGTCTTCTGGAAGAGGCAAGGCTGCGGCTCCAGTCAGCGCCAGAATCCTGGGACTGGTTTGCTCTTCCCAAAGCTGCAGCTGGAAGCAGTGGAGTGGCTCCAGGCACGAGGGACCCCAGCCTACAGCAGGCTGAGCATGAGGCACCTGGGGCAGGCAGGAACCCTGCCGTAAGGAAATGGTCTTGGGAACACTCCACAGCTGCAGGTTCCAAGGTTAAAACAGACTTGGAGGCCGATGGCCCTTGTTAGCGCGGTTGGAGAAGTGGAGAAGGGGGCCAATATCCAGCACCGGGTGGTACAGGCCTCCTGACAGCGTGGTGTGAAAGTCAGACCGGCTGCACAAGGGGCAAACAGAAGAGGCACGTGAGAGGGCCTATTGACCAGTCTGACCTGTAACCGTGGGAAGTGGACTGCTGCGTTTTATGGCAGCTGAAGAAATTAAGTCGGTTTTTTGGCAAATGATAGAAAGTGAAGGTGCTAGAGCAGAAGGGATTAATTTTTGGTACTAATGAAGACCATTTTTTTTTGTAAAATGCGGTTGATGGGTACAGAATTGATGTCTACACTGACACACAGGCCAAACCAAATTAAAGATTTGGCTTACATTGCTTTTGGTGCCTAGATTTCATAGTCCCAGAGGTCCATCCAAATCTTCTGCAGGTGCCCCGCTTATCATCAACACTTCTCCTTTCTAACCTGTGATTTCTGGTTGCTCCAGAAGACTTCTCCCAGCCTACCCTAAATGGGATGTTTAGAACCATGTCATTTTGAAATCAGTACATTAAGAGATAAACCTCTGATGCTGGGAGGAACAGGATGAGATATTCACCAGAAAAAAAAAAAAAAGAAAGAATTATAGATCTCACCAAGAATTTGTTCCCCTTCTTTCCCCAGGAAGTTGGCCTTTCTTGTTTAGATGATTCTGTATTTTCAGATAGTAGATTATTTTTATTGTGAATTCCTCCTACTTTTGATCACAACAGGAGTATTCCACTTTGAGTTTGCCTTGCTGACTGTATGCAACCTGCCATGGGTGTGCATCCAACCCAGACCTTGTCCTGGAAGCTCCAAGGGTCTTCTCCCTAATATGACATTAGCCATGTGAGGGGAAAATGCTGAAATCCTCTAGGAGAAACCATGACAAGGAGTGGCCCATGGCAAGACAATTTATTCAGCCAACAGGCTGCTCTTTCCTAGAACTCAAACTGTTCCAGGAAGAAAAAAAAAAGAAAACAAGGGAAAAAAGAAGAAGGAAAAAAAAAAAGAAAAATCAGTTGTTTGAGAGTGCACTAAATTAATTATTCCACATGACAACATCCTCTCGCTGCTGTCATCCTTCCTGGGTCCTCCTCACACCTGGGGCTTAAAGTTAGTCCTTATTTTATACCACATGTGCAATAAATTCATGACTTCAGGGAAGCATTGGACCTCTTTCACATGTGCGAACTGATTGCGACAGGGTTGTCAAGAAAGAATCCTGACATGGAAAATTAATCATTCATTTTCCTATCTAATCGCAAAACTGGATGTTGAAAGAGATACAATAACTATATGTGCATTTTATTAGATAGTTTCGTAGTAAAATCTTACCTGGAAATCAATTTTAAATTCCTGAGAGAAATCAATTTTAAATTCCTGAAGTTGGAAAGGTGCCTGAATGGTTCTAAAAAAAAAGCATCAGGGTTAATGGTAGTGTATCAAATAAAAAAGGAGTATTTAGTGAGAGCAGTATTTGACATCATCTTTGACATCTTCGTTAACAATCAGAGGGAATACAATGCACTTACTGACACTTTGAAATGACACTGGGTTAGGAAATGTTGCTGAATTGAGAATGAAGCAAAGAGATCCAGAAAGAAAAAAATGTGGGTAGAAATGAACGATATTAAATTTGTCTGAAAGAAAAAAATACAGCATAAATATGTCTATGAAAAGTAATTAATAGTAAACATCAGGCAAGCTAGTGAATGTCAAGGTGGATATGCCCCTTTATTTCATTGCTGTGCCAGTCAAGCTGTTGTAACTGATTTAGATGTTTGTTTATCTCATAAAAGATATTTGCCGTATCTCTCACGTGATCCCACTCCACTGCCATGCTATGTTAAATTCAAGACAGTATTATTTGAACAGTACGGACAAACTGGCAAAACTTTGCGGAAAATCAACAGAAGTGGTCTGAAATGTAGCAGAAAAGGGATGTATGAATATGTAAAACATAACGTAAAATGTAAGAGGTGTTTAAGGGGGTTTATTCTTTAGCAGGGACAAACCAGGATATGTGTATTTTCCCTAGTAAAGGCAGAGAACTGCAAAATATCATCCCATATGCATAGAACAGATACGTTGTGCCAACAGGACTCACAATCCAAGCACTGGACACTACTTCTTCCAAAGCTCATTATACCTTACACTTATGGGTGCCTCCTGTTTAATTTTGGAGATGTACAGTTCCATCACTGATGACACTGAAAGGTAAAGTATAGGCTTACAACAGGGGACTTCAATCTGTGAATTCCATGCAATAAAATGTGAGTGGCAAAAGAGAATTTCTCCTCAAGCCCATATTTATTTCCAGAAGGAATAATTCTATCAATAGATAAAAGGACGTGGGCATCTGCTAAAGCCCATGTACATCAACTGCAAGATTTTTCATCAAAGAAACAAAGACTTACTGACAGCATTTTGCCAGTGAAACTCTGCCCCAATCACCATTTCTTTGGTGACATGATTGGGAATTCTGGGAGAACAGACTCTGATGAAATGCTAACTGTACACTCTGTTGTGTCCTATCAGATCACAAAACCTGCACTATTACTGTGTTGTGATAGAGAATGCTGATGGCATTGAAAGGTAAAATACAGGTTTTTGGCTTTGCAGTGTGAGAGAACAAAGCTGTGTAATTAATAGCAGCATTCTTCAGAGGTCACAGCAATGCCAGCCCCAATGGACAAAGCTACACTTGCTGGGCAAAGGGGGCAAGACTTGGTGCAGCACATGAGAAAATGTGTCAGTGACACTTCCACCTGTCTTTCTCAGATGCTCAGGAAGTTTATAAGGCTATTTTGGTTGAGAGTTTTCATCTACAAATGAGTCTTAAAAGGCGTTTGAGATAACATTGGGCTATCAGTAGTTTAGAATTCCAGGCTTGTTAGCCAGTTCCCCGTCCCAGATTGCTCAGCTGTAAAATGCTTATGCTGCTTTTGCTTACAGGTGCTTGTAGCCGTACCAGTATCCTGAAGCGCACAGGTCACGCTGAGTGTTCTTCTTGCTGACCTTCACGCTGTAATGGACAGTCAGATTAGCACTCTTGTCTGTTTTGAAGAGTTGAGTATGGGTTCTCATAAATATTTTGTGCCTTTTTTTTTCAAGTATTGTCAATTAGGTCTCCACATCTAGTTAAAAACCCAACCCGCTGCATTTGCAAATCCACCATTTCAATACAACCATAGATGAAATGCAGCACTGCCTTCCACCACCTATTTCAGTTGGATAAAACTTACTTGTTTGTAAATGACAGAAGTTTTATGAAATATTAGTGTCACTAACCTGCTTGTACACAGTGATTTTGTTTCTGGTTGAATGTAACCGGAGATTCGATACAGATGCCACAAAGTTAAAAGTTGAGATTAATTGCTATTATGCCATAAATAAATGCTGAGTTCTCTAAGCTCTATCTGGCTTCTGTCCTCACTGTTTCCCCTCTGGCCTTCTCCAGCCAGTACTGCTGCACCAGCTGGAGATGCCAGTGGTTTACACCTGAGGGAGAAGCACTGGGACCAGCAACCACAGGTTTCCAAGTCAGTATTTGGGAAATACACACAAATGTACAAACTCTTCTGACCTACCCAGCTTTATTCGCTCCTTGGACAGCAGGGATTTGCAAGAAATGAGGAAACATTAATTACGATGATGTCTCTTCTGGACGTACATAAACATGAGCAGATTTTGCAGACTAAATGTCGGTGAGTGCTGGTGGCAGTGGGTCCATATACTGGCGTTGGTGGATAAAACCCAACCACCCGTTTGCACCTCCCTGTTGCCCCCTCTCCTCACCTCCCTGCGCTCTGCTCGCACACTCAGGCTGCTCTGGTTGCTGGGTCACTGACGGTGCTGCAGCGCTGACTCGCTGACACCATTTCATTTCTGCATGACACACCAAAACAGGCCTCGGAGATTCCTTTATAATGCCACAGATAGACATAAACAGATGCTCCAAACAGATGTAATCAAACACAGATGTGATCTGAAGAGTCCCAGGTGGGCTCTGGGGTCCAGCCAAACTATACGGAGCACAGACGGACGGCAAGCTGGAAATGCAGCAAGGGGCTCACCTTTCCCCCCCTGCTGAAGCTGGCTAAGCAGAAGGAGATAGGTATGGCAGATACGAACGTGCACCAGCTGCTGGGGGACACCTGGGGGCGGCCAGGCTGCAGGAGGGGCCCGTCATCCTCCAGTAGTGCCTGCCCCTGCCCGGTGCTGGATGCATTACTGTCCTTGGAGATTCTGGTAGTAGATGATTTCGTCGAAGTCAGCTGTTTTCGTTACCAGAATCTACCCAAACAGCCTGGTCTTCCAAAGAGACCCTGACTCTCTCCTTTTAGTCGGTGGTGAGTGGCAAGGGGTGGATGAGTTTTCTGTAACTAGCAAAGGGCTTTAAAGCCATTCCTACTCACATAAAACCACTTATACTGGGGCATATTCATTGAAGGGAGGTTGAGGAGATTGCAGAGTAAAGAAAGCAGGGGAGTTCATGCCAGAAATGAAGAATGGGGAGAGTGTTTCTTTCTTTTTGTGTCATCGTGTTTGGTGCCGCTGTTGGGGTTCCAGTGACTCCCTGCATCTCCATATACATTTGCTGGAGGATTAGGGGGAAGACAGGTCAGAAGGCAAACAGTGACAAAAATAATGGGTTTAAGTAAAAGTGGTGCCACCTAGAACAAGTCCAAAACTGGAGGTCAGTACTTGGTGGGGACAGAGAGGGCTGGACTACTTCAAGGAAATTTTCACCAAAGAATTTCTTCATTTAGGATCCTAGAATACGGGGGTGGGAAAATCCTTGAGATGCAGTTATCTAAGCAAAGGCAATGTGCATTTCTATGAGAGAATTAATCACTTCTTAAATTGACTCATGCTATGGGCTTGATCCAAAGTCCATGGAAAAACTCTGACTGACTTCACAGCTCCTTGGGGTGTAGGTGGGAGCTTTGCCACTGTCTTCAAAAAGAACAGGGCCAGGCTTAAGCCCTTGGCTGAAAAACAAATCAAGGAAAAGACACAAATCCTTTTCAAATACTTTAGAAAGAATTTATTATTTGAATTTCTGTAGCTATATTGTTAGTAATAACATTAAACACCCATGAATCTATGTTTTAAAGCATATTGTACCTAAATAGATACTGTAAACATATCCACTTACATGTTTGTTGGACATGAGTCACTTAAGAGAAAGAGTAGTCATAAAGATCGCATAGATTGAAAGTAACATGTTAAATAGCGCTTTTGAGTCCTTCAGAATTAGTATCAACTGTTTTCTGGTTAGTGCAAATGACCACTTTTCAGAATAGCTGTTTTACTTAACTTTTCTTACAGAAATGAGCTGGGTGGCAGTGACTATGATTACAGCAGACCAGGCAGGTGGAGATTTTTTCAAAAGCTTATGCTAATAAATTGAAGACAATATGAAAAGTATTAATAGGAAATATAAAATAGCCATTTGTCAAAGTCCATATCACCTAAAGAAAAAGAAATTATAATTTTTACAAGCTTTCTATGCAAAAACTTTGTAAGACATTGAAATGGTTGAAAAGTTATGGAGAGGTCTTTTGAAATGGAGTAGTGGTTTTAAATTTAGATTTAGATTAATATACAGTGCATACACACAGTAATATTTTTAGAAAGAGACTGAGATCGTGTTCACGATTATGTGAACAAAGAAAAAATAGATTGAGATTCACAATACTTTCTGAGATTTTTTTCTATGTCCTGTTTCTTTAACTTCTTTTAGATTTTCCATATCTAAAAATAGGTGACACCAAACTAAACTGGTTTTGACCCAAGCTGCCCTTGCCACCAAAACTGTCCTTGGAAAGTACTGACTTTCACCGGCTCCACATTCATCTAGGGATGATTTGAGCATGTGGTTTGCGTTCAAGAGTGCCCTGTAAATATAAACAACTGTTACTACTGGAGTACATTCAATGACAAAAATGTGCTAATGCCGCGCTGACGACGTTCGCCCTCGAATTACATTCCTTATAAGGGCGATGCTGCTCGGCCCGGCCGGGCGGGCTGCGGGGCTGCCTCTGCCGCACTGCCGTCGCCACCCTCCCATCCTTGTCCCCAGTAAAATAACCTAAAGCAAAGGTGTGTGCCCCCAGCCTCCGAGGGTACCCCCTGCCAGCCCCCTGCAGGGACGCTCACCGACAGTGCCTCACGGCCGGTAACACGAAACACCAGGAAACGTGAGAGCAAACCCACCTCTCACCCTAAAACTCTTGCTCCTCCGAGCTGCGAAAAAATAATAAAATGTTTTTGGGAAGAAATAATAACAATAACAATAACAATAACAATAACAATAACAATAACAATAACAATAACAACAATAATAACGATAACGATAACAATAACAATAACGATATAAACCCCGGCCCCTCGCCGCCGCAGGACCGAGAAGGGCAGCTCGGGCAGCGCCCACGGGTGCGCGGCAGTGGCCACGCGTGTGCCGACGATTCGCTCCTGTCCTTCCCTCGCCCAGCTCGTGGGGCAGAGCGAGGTGCGGGATCGTCTCCCGGGGGGCTTTTGGGGTTAGAGGCCGTGTTCCCGCTTGGCAGCCCCCCACCCCGAGGCCCGAGCGGTGACACGGAAGGGCTGGTGAGGGCCCTCCCGCCCAGCTCCCGGGGCCGCTGCAAGGGAAGCACCTGCCTATCGAGGAACTGCTTTTAATTAGGCGCGGTAATGACCTTCTCCCCGGCCGAGGGAGGCGAGTCAAGTGCTTTTGCACTCCCGGCCGCGATCCTGCCTTCAATGACGGCTTTGCCCGAACTGCTCTTAAAGTTGCGGCAGAAGAAGGGTTAAAAAAGCCCCCGGAGCCCCGGTAGCCGGAGGGGTCCCCGCCGCGTCAGCGACCCCCGGGTCCCACCAGCAGCGAGCTGCGGCAGAGCGGAGTGACGGGCGGGCCCCTGTACCCCACATCTTTCCCGAGCACCCCGATACCGCTTCAGGGCGCAGATCCCTCTCCTTCTGTCTCTCACACGACCCAAAACGACAGAGAGGGGCAACGGGTTTGTTCTCCTGTTTTCACATTTCGAGGAAAAACTCCACTTTTCCCTGCGTTAACAGTTCCTTCGCCCGCTTCTATGTCTTCTCTGATGGAAAAAGAAAAATCCCGGCGAGGCCCCTGGGCCGGCGCAAGGCAGACGGGTGGGCTACGGCAAGGCCGCCGCCGCGGCTCGGGGCTGACGGTCCCCTCGGGAGGAGCCCCGCGGTGTCCCCGCCGATGTCCCCCGCCTCAGACCTGCCTCTGGCCCGGGCACGTCGGCGTTCGCCCGGCCACCGAGCTCCGGAGCTAGAGCTTGTCCCTGCTGCTTGTGCAGCAGAGCTGTTTCGGAAGATGCCCAGGGCTTGAGGAGCGAGTGGGGAACCCGCACCCAGGCGGGTTAAGCGGGGGCACGGCAGCTGCCGGGACCTGCCCCCGCCAACATCAAACCGGCACGCGGGGCTTTGTCGGCTCGATTGGCCCCTCTGAGGGGGCATCTTTCGAGAACTGCAAAGAAAATACTGTCTTGCAGTCGCTGTAATCCACGGTTTTCATTTACTATTATTCAATCAGGATTTATCTCTGTTTTTTTAGGAGGCTACTTTTCCAGGGCTGTTACTCGATACTGATCCATTAAATCATTCCAGCTGAGAGATTAAATGTATGATTTGCAACCAGCTGGATTTCTTAAATGATGTCTTCGCCTCCTTTCAGAGTATGAGCAGACCCGACGAGAAAACACTTTGCTTTGGCATGGAAACTCGCACATTTGCCCGAAAATTACCACACGGAGTTCATTCAATGCCAACAGTATTCTCTTCCTTTCTCTTCACTGGATTAGATTTCCCCCAGCCATAAAATGACTCCAAAAGCTAGATACCATCGAAATGGCAGCGCATGCCAAGAGAGCGGGTAGGCAGCAGGCTCAAGCCTTCCCTCGTTCTAGCACCGCAGCCGCTCTCTGCGCCTCTCAGGGCTGCCCCGGCTCCAGCGAGCCCATACAAGCAGCGCCGGCCCCGGGCAGGGGGAGCCGGGGCGCCGCTGGGCACTGACGGGGGGCTGGGACCCCGCCGCCCCGCAACCCTCGGGGCCGATCGCAGGGGCGTTCTGTGTCCTCCAAGGGCGGCGGGGGTCAAGGGCAGGCTGGCGAGACTACGGCCCCCGGACAGAGCTCCTCGTTGTGCCCCAGCGGGGCGATGCGGAGGAAGGAGTGACCCCCTTCCCACCGACACTAGCCGAGGTAATAAATACACTCGATTTAGGGTAATTACGGGAGAGCGACTGGCCGCCCTCCACCTACGGACGTTCCCCGCGGCGGCGGCATCTCGGAGACTGGGCCATCGGATCTCAAATACCCGATATGTGGGAAACACCGTCGCTTTGGCTGTGCCAGTCTCGCCCGAAAAAAAGGACCCCTCGAAGCTGAAAGGAATCTGGGGCTTTTCTCCGACAGAAACTACACCGTAGAGACCCCACACCTGAGGGGGTTTGCCGCACCTATAGGGGAGAAATAATTTTCTGGGCACGCTCGGGGAGACGGAGCCGGATCCGCACACACCCGCAGCAGCAGAGCCGCGTGTCAGTCAGCGGCTCCTCTTCCCTCTGACCGCCTTGGTTTCTGCTAAAAGCGCCAGTGAGGTGGGATCATCCACTAATTCGGGAAAGCAACGAGGTGACCTGTTCAGGGACAAAACCCAGCCTCACGGCACTCTCTCCACGGCTACCCGTGGGGCACCCCCCGCCCCACTCAGCGCTGCCAACACCTCTCTGCCCCACGTCTGGTTTCGTTTGGTTCAGGGAGGTTTCGCAACCGTCCTGACTTTCCAGTTGTTAGTGTTTTTGTTGGGTGCATTGTCGACACGCTCTTAAGAACGACGTCCCAAACTGTTCATAAATTTTCAATGTCCCCTCATTTCCCCAACTCCAGCCGTGGTCTCGCTCGCTGCCCGGTGCGTTGCGCTGCGGATGCTCGCCCCGAGCAGCTATTGGGCTCGTGGGCAACCAAATGTCTCAGGGCACGGAGAGAAACCCAGCCGCTCCTGGCCCCGCAGCAGCCTGGGAGCCGCGTTCACCGGCTCCAGGAGCCCTTGTGCCCAGCGGAGGCCGCGCCCTTGCCCCGCTCCCCCAGCTCTGGCTGTGGGCGGCGGAGCGGAGCGGGCTGGGAGCGCAGGGCGGCAGGGCGCAGATCCCGCTCCTGCCCCCTGCGTGTCCCGGCGGTGGGGAACGGCCGGGGCGCTCCGCGGCACGGACAGCCCCCACGACGCTTCCACGCCGTCGGGGGAAATGGGCGAGGGGTCCCGAAGCGGCCCTGCTCGGTTGTCGGCCGGGCCTTCCTCGAGGCTGTCACTACCTCGGTCTCTCGTCACCGTCACGCAGTTCTCCGGTGACAAAAATGGGGCGATATTAAGCCACTTTCGATTAAATGCATGCCACTGAACCAGAGGTTTTCGGACACCTGCACCCCTCGCGGCAGCGCTCCAGGTGTGCAGGGAGGGATGTCTCACCCGCGGGTGACCGGCTGGCCGTGCCCCTTCGCCGCCTCCTTGTGAAGGACCGTGTGTCCCCACGCGGCGTGGGTCTACCCGCTGCCGAGGGGGCCACTTCCCCGGGGCACCTGCCGCCGGCTTTTCCAAAGCACCGGGCAAAAGCCGGGCCCCGCAGCGGGGCAACAGATGCTCACCTTCCGGAGAAGTTGGGAAGGAAAGGGAAGGAAAGAGGGGAGCGGGATCAGATGTCCCGTCGGAGCCTGCCCGCGCTGTGCTCGGCTCCGTGGGCAGGGTGGTCGGGGTTCGGGGGGAGGAACGATGAAACCTTTACTGCTAAAGTGCTCTCTGATCTAGTTCCCTGCTCTCTCCCCCGACCTCCAGCACGACTACACCGCTTTGGAACGGCGCGGTTGGGAGTACCTCTGCCCAGACCCAAACTCCTACACGACCAGAAATCGCTCTTCCAATATGATTTATTGGACTTTGTCCAACTTTGCAAAAAACTGTAGACTTGATAAAGTCCGTCTTTATAACTCTTCACACACCCCGGTTTTTTTCTTCCTCCCTGTTGCCAGCCAGTCTTGCCTGGGTTGACACCCAGACGAGCCCCTGACAGTCACTGTTCAGACTCAGATGTTCGTCTCACACGCGTTAGCTCCAAATGCTGCCTCGGTTTTCACGCTGCAGCCTATTTTTGGAGAGCAGGGCAGCGCAAATGAATATTCCTGATGAAGGTAGCTTTCAACGGATTCTTTACAAAATCTATTCCCCCTTCCTCCCTCCCACCCCCTGGGTACACACGCACCATACCGAGGTTTGCATTTTTCATGGCGGGACAAGTAAGTCTATAAAAGGCATGTTTGTTTTTCCTGGCTGTTTCAAATATGTATTTCCTGGAGGACTTCGCATCTGATGGGGTCATCAGAAGCACATGTGCGATTTTCATCTTTCCAAGTGATTTCTCCTTTCCTACCGTCCTTTCCTTACCAGCACTGTATGCTGATTTGACATTATACCTGTCCGGTCCGTCCACCTTATCTTCCACTAAACCAATCTCTCCGTTCCAGACTCTTGGTGAGGTCCCAGTTTGTTTCAGTGTGTCCTACTGGGTCTTTTTGGTTTTGTTTGTTTGTGTTTTGTGTTAGTTGTTTG